>JAANYP010005247.1:0-223701 GCA_020465985.1 Centrapalus pauciflorus
ACTTAATCAAACTGGTAAAAGTGGCAACAGAAGATAATAATGCAGATTTATTTACCAAAGCGTTTGATAAGACACGGTTTGAGTATTTAATTCAACTGAATGGAATGCGCAACCCAGAGTAAATTGGCCTTAGTAGTAGTAAGTTTATTTTCTTGTAGAGTCGTAGTATTTCTTTCTTTTCAGTAATCTGCTAATTTAGGAAAGTTTCTGTTTTTAGTAAGTTTCTATCTTTAGTAAGTTAGTAGGTTAGCTTATTTTACTGCTTTTCTAATGAAAAATAAAAAAAAGAGAGAAAATTACAAAAATACAAAAAAAAGAGAATATCAGAAAAAAAAGAGTTAAGTCTTAGATACATAGGTTCAAAGTGACGAAAAATTAGCACCGTCGTTACAGACTCTAAGTATTTAGGCTTTCACACATAATGCCACTAAATCCTAAGTGTTATACTTTACTTAGTTTGATGTGTTGGTAGGCATAATACATTTAGGGAATCTCAAGGCTAATAAAATATTCTAGAAAAAGTCAAGCGTGTCACTAACTGAGATATATGACCAATCGGTCTTAATTTTTATGTACAAGACATACAAACATTGAGTCTAAATGAGGTATGCAAACTTTCCTGGGGATGTATGGCAACATCAAATACTCTGAAAATGGAAAGAATAGGAAATATCATGTAATAACTGAGAGTCGGACAACATGGTAACTAGTGTTGTCCGTAAGTAAGACGTTTGTTCTGTTTGATTCGGGTTTAGCAGACGATGTCGCTTTGTTGTACGTCAGTAAGACTGTCACCCCGCATTGCTTACTGATTAAAAGAAGAACCTTGAAGTCCGAAACTTAAGACACTTTGTTGTATGGAAAAATACGAGAACCTGTGTCATTGTTTTGTCTTTCTAAAGAAAGTTTGTCAATGACCAACAAGTTAGCAATCTTTGTCTTGTGTGCCTTTGATCATAAAATGTCTATGTCTGAGTCACTTAAGATAATTTCCTGATAAATAAAAAGGCCAAGGGATATTCCGAAATGTAGAATGTTTAACGGGGTAAAATACCAACAATCGGCTAAATAGGTATGTCACAACAAACAATCAAAGGAATCAAAAATTCCTAAGTGTGAAAGTTTAAGTACTGAAAGTTAGTATCAGACATCGCTATCTGATTGAACCTTTCTTAGACTATACTCATCAAAAATATGTTGTTAAGTATTTAGCTTAGATTGTAAATTTTCTTAAGTCTAGATTAAATTTTTGGTCAAAATTTTATTTTACTCTATTTTTACCTTAGTTTATTTTATTTAATTTTAGTTTTAGTTTAATTTTTACTTAGGGAAAAGGTCAAAAGTTACTGAGGGTGCATTCAAAGTTGGATAAAATAAACAATGCGTGAACTATCTTGAGCTTAGGGTAAAAGAATTGGCATAATTTATCTGGTTACACAATACCGTAGAAAAAAGTTGGAAAAGTTGAAACTATTTCAAAATTTTTGAAAATTTTCTAAGTGTTGGTGGTTTCGAATCTAAGACAGACTCGAATAAAGAGTAATTCGAATCTGTCAGTAGATTCGAATCTACGCTTAGACTCGAGGGTTGGTGGTATAAATAGGTTAACAGTAAGTCATTAATTCCATCTGTTTTCGAATCTATACTATCAAATCTAAAGGCGATTTCGAATCTGTTCTTCGAGTCTATCGTAATCCTCCAAAACGACATTTTGTCGAGTCTCTTACTTGGTGTTTCGATTCTACAGATACATCTAGGTATAATCAACCGGATTGTACAAGATTTGTGTAGTTTTATGCACAATTTTAGACTAAATCGTCAAATTTTGAAGTTTTATAGGTCGAAATAGGGTTTTTGCTAAATTACCAAGATTGGACCTATAAAATAAAAGCATAAATCAATGATTAGAACCTTGTTGAACTAATGTATGTGAATTACGAAGTTCAAAACGGTTAAAATCTTGGATTTTTGGTGAAAGAAGGACCGACGGGGTTTCGAGTCTGTTCCTGGACTTCGAATCTGTTCATGGGTTTCTCGAATCTGTCATTAGATTCGAGATGACCATGATCCTCGAATCTGTCAATTAGACTCGAATAGGGACACTTCGAATCTGTCCATTACACTCGAATATGGACACTTCGAATATGTTATTTTCGAATCTATCATTTATTTGCACTGTTTAATTTAAATTTTATTAAACTTGTAGAAATTTAATTGTGTTAGATTTTGTACTTAAACAAGTACAAAATATAACAAATTTGAATTTAAACAAGTTTATTGATTTTTAATGAGTCTAACAGTTTTGTTTATTGTGCAGAAATGGCTATTCGAGCGTTTGTTCCAAGCATAATATGGTCCTTAATCCAGACATGAATCTCCCTGAGGCGCAGGGATTCCGTGAAGTACTGGATTTTCTAGCTGAATCAAGGATCGGACATGCACTATGGCATAATGTGCAGCTAGTGTTACCCTTCATCCGTCAATTTTATGACCATTTGCAAGTAGACTGCTCGGTCACTCCGACAGTTCTACGTACTCGCATTGAAGGACAACCATTAGTATTTTCGGCTGATATGATTCGTCAAGTGCTGCAGTTGGGCACTCAGGAACAAGAAGCTGGTCCTATAGAATTTCCGTTGAATATAAGGCAAGCGGCCTTTCAAAGAATGGGGTACAGCCTCGATGTGACAAAAGTGTCGTACATGAAAAGTGGATTGATAGGACAATGGAGGTTTTTGGCGCATGTATTTATGGTGTGCTTTGCTGCGAAAAAGGTAGGGTTTGACTATATTGTCGCGAAGATTCAATCGGGGATTGTCGCAATGGTGTATAATCGCCCATATAGTTTTTCAGAGATGATCTTTTCGGAGTTTGCTCATCAATTATCTGCTCCCGAAAATCAGCAGTTTTTGCTCTATCCGAGATTCATTATGATGTTGATCAGACACTTTTTGCCGAACTTGCCAATGACAAATGACTTTCAGAGTGTTGCCATCCTGGACAAAAGGATTTTCGCTGATTGTTCCTCACACCGAGGAAGATTGGCTGTTCCTGTTGCTCGTCCATTGTTCGGAGCCATTGTGGATAGGGATTTTCAAGCCCCGGAAGATGCCAACTGGGCAGGGGTCGTTGAGTTTCCACACCAACATCAACAGCAACAACGTCAACAACAACAACAGCCACGAGTTCAAAGACGCCGTCAGAGACCAGCAGTGAGTCAAATCCAGGCATCAAGGCCTTCTACGAGCGAGCAGCCCCAAGCACAGGAAGCAGGGCCTTCAAGTGCAATTCCTGAATCTGAGCAGATTGCTCAAACACTAGAGGAAATATGGGCATCTGGTCCCCATGCGAATGAAGACGTTGCCGCAGCATTAGTGGGTGAGCTGCTTAGTCCCCCAGAAGCTGAACATGATGTATTTAGAGATGTAGAGGAGTATGAGCCAGAAAGGGCTGATGAAGGCTTGACATCATCAGAATCAGACTCAGATGATTTGGAAGGGCAGGAGGTTGAAGCTCCTGAATCAGTAGCTGCAGATCCCAATATTCACATCAGAACCTATGGCGCTAGGTTAGTAGTGAATGAAGCAGCAGGATCGAGGAGGAGAGAAGAAAGGGAATCTGAAGATTCGGATTTTGAAGAAGAGGAGGTTGCTCCACTAGTGACGATGCAACGGGCCAAACGTCATCGGTTCATGCAAGGGTCTTTTTCGGCATCCACTAGTCAGTCAGAAGTTCCCCAATCCCAACCTCAAGCCACCGCTCCACCATCACCGCCACCTCAGCATCATGAGCCATACATTCCACCACCATTCATCCTGTCTCCCATTCAGTCCATTCCATCTACCTCAGCCGCTTATACTGAAAATCAAAGGTTCATGCAACTCAAGGGACGTGTTGACTTTCAGCATGTCCAAATCCTAACCCTCACAAAGGCTGTAGGCGAGCTCCAGGAGCATAATGCAAATCTTGATAGAGATAATGCCGAGCTGAAGAAAATTGTGGAAGATGTAAGGGACGAAAACACAGAGTTAAAATCCTTTATTGCTGATCAGTCTTCAGAGATCCGATCAATGAGGTCCCTCCTTGAGAAACTCATGAAGAATATACAAACTCAGGGGGAGACAAGTTGTAAGGATCAGGAGGTGCAGCGAAGAGAGAATGATGATGAAGGCAATGATCCCGGTGCAAATAAAGAAAATGAGTCTGTAGATTTTCCTGCAGCTCAAGCTACACAAATTCAGGGGGAGCCGAGTACAGAAGGAGAAGTAGGAGGATCTGGAAAAGAAGCAGGTTCCTCGAGGGTTCTGGACAGTGACATGATTGATGCACTGAAGGACATAGAGGAAGAGCTTATGGATTTTGACGATGAAGAAGAAGAGTTAGAAGAAGGAGAATTTATTCCAGAGGAGGTTGTGGACTGGAAATCAGACGATGAAGTGCTGGATGATGAAGACGATCATGTCAATGAGGTTATTATCAATTCACAACCTGTCACGGAGCTATATGAAGGACAAAATCATAATGTGATTGACATTGACTATATCAAGGTAGCCTCAGTCGAGGACAAAGAACTTGAAGAGGCCGAGAAGGAGCCATCTAGAGCTGACTTGATAAATCTTTGGTTCAAGAAAGAGGAAAAGAAAGATCGTTGAAGATGAAGAAGAAAATGAGAGTTCCAGGTGCTGGAAGCTTCTCAGGAGGCATTATAAGCTGGTTCTTTGACAAAGAACTGCAGCTATTTATCTTGAAAAGAAGAGATGGACTACAATACTTGAGGCGAACACTAAAAGCATTTAACTCATTGCCCAAGATTGAAGTAAAGGAGCTTGCATGGAAAGAGTTAATTAATATAGGTGAAGACCAGTACGCTGAAGTCGTGGCAAGAATTATAAGGAAAGAAGGAAGATCAGGAAAGTTCGAGCGACTCAAGCCAAGGACCGGAAAGAGGGTCGGATCAGTCGAGAATAGATCCTCATACAGGTAGGCCATGGGCCAGGATGGTATACAAACCTGTGAGGTGTCTAAAGAAAGTACCAATGAAATCGATGCCACAGAACGTTTTGAGCAACATGAAATGGTGGTACCTGGAGATTGACACTGCTGAAGCCATCATGGAGGATCAAGACGAGCAGGTCATTTTGAAGGTATATGATCCACTGCATTTGATAAACCTATCAAAGGACGACCTGAAAAAGCTTCATGATCAGCCTATCTTCTTTACTGAACCATGGAGATCTGAAGCCAGGAAGTTCCAAAAGGTAGTTAAAGTTTGTATAGATGCTGGATTATATGCAGGTAGTAGTATATATAGCTCTAGTACTTAAATTTGATGTAATGTAAACAATTAGAAGCTATCGTCAAGGGGGAGTCTGTTGGTACACCCTGTGTGACGATAGCAGTCTAATCGATCTGCATTATGGTTTAAGTAATATTCTGAGTATTAACAAGTGTTTTGATATATATGTTTATATGTGTTTGTTTGTTATTGATTGTGTGTTTGAACTTAATGTAACATATTACAAGAAGTTCAAACATAAAGGTCAAAGATTAACTCAAGCATAAGTAAAACATAAGTTTCATCACTTAAGTATTTAAGTGTATTGGCTAGATTCGAATAGGTAAAGGAAGACATTCGAATCTGTGATAGATTCGAATGTATCCTTAGATTCGAATGGGCTAGATTCGAGAGTGTCATTGTGGACAGACTCGAATGGGCCTTGGGCCAGATTCGAGTTTGGCCCACATCAGACTCGAATCAGGGTCTATAATTAGGGATAGAATCGAATCATTAAGAGACTTTTAGCAGAATTCGTGAGGAATTAAGCTGAAGGCGATCTCGAGTTTATCAGCTAGGTGAGTGCCGTTTCGGAGAGAATTAGTTCGTAGGATCGTTCGTGTGTCGTTCGTTCAGCGTCTAATAGTCTCCGTGTTCCGTTGGTTGAGAGTTGTCCGTCTAACCGTCAACGAGGATTCCGCACTCGTTCACGGATCCGCGTCTAGATAGATCTTGCAGTCGTAGACCTTTCACTGGTACAACAAGAAACCCGTCTGGCTGCTGTTCGGTATCCAAGGTTTCTGAGCCTCATCTTCAAGCATCATTGTGGTGAGCAACTATATAACTCTTAGCCTTTACTTAAGACTGCTGCATTCCCTGTCATAGGGAATAGAGTTTTCTATACACCTGTTCTACCCAATGAGCCTCCTCTATCTACTCCAATGAGGAGGTTACTGGGGTTAGTGGAAGGACCTTCTGATGTGAGGGTTGCTCCCAAAGCTGCTCCCAAGGGAAAATCCAAAGACAGGTCCAAACTTGTTAAAAGGACCCTGGCAACCACTGAAGCTGGGCCTGTCCATAAGAAGGCCACAACAGCTCAGTCTGAGTCTGCTTCCTTAGCCTCTGTGGCTGAGGGGGAGCAGGCTCCTCACCCTGCTTCATCTGTTGAACCTGAAGCCTTTGTGGCTGGTGCCTCTGTGGCATCTGAGACCATGGAACAGGCCAACCCAACTGTTCCTGACCCAGTCTCACACCCTGTCCAAACAGATCCCATCACCTCTCCACAATCTCCCACTTCATCCATCCAATACCAACGAAAATTACTCGCCAAAAAGAAACCAGTCCAAACAACCAGCTCCTCTGTTCCCTCTCAACAGGGTTCAGTTGTAAGAGAAGCCACCCCTGCTTCCTCTCCTATTTTGGGAGAAGGATTAGCACAATTGGAGCCTGCTTCACTCCAACCTGAGTCCACCCAGAGTCAGCCCAGACCCTCTGGTTCCTCCCAACAGGAACCAGTTGTACAAATGGAGACAACCACCTTGACTATTACAGCCTCCCAACAGGCTGAGAATATTGAAAGACAGGAGTCCTCTCCACTCCATACTGCGTCCACACTGTCCCCACCTCATACTTCTCTACACCCTGAGTCTGAATGAGGTGTCCACACTGCTGATATAGACCAATCAGCAGCTCAGCCTTAAATTTCTGTTCCCCATGATATAGCTGTTCAACACCAAACAGCTGCTGAGGGACCAACAACACAAGCTGATGAACCTCAGGGAACATACCATCCCTTTCGTGAGGCTGCCCATTCTATGCAAATTCCATCAGCAGAATTTACCACTGCTGATGTTGAAATGCATATCCCATCTCCCCATGATGAGGTGCTTTTACACCAAGGCACTGCAGAGGGAACACCCACTGGCCTTCATGAAGGTGTTGCCACACAAGCAGCATCTGAAAGGCCCCCAACATCATCCCCTTCTCCTGATGATGCAGCTACAACAACTTCTGAGGGACCCTTTGACCCCTCCAAGCTAGGCCACACTACTTTTGCCCAGGCTATGGAACTTCTCTATACTGTTCCTCTTCCCTCTCAATCACATCCTCAAACACCAGCCTCATCATCTTCATCTCCATCAACCCGATCTAAACAGTCCACCCATACACCTCCATCTCCTAAAGACCTGCCTTTGAAGGATCAGCTTTCTCTACTGACCAACAAAGTTGGTTCTTTAGAAACCTCTATGTCCTCTCTTCCCTCTCTTATTTCAGACTCTGTGTCTGAACAGCTTAAGGGATTCTTTGATCTGTTCAAAGATTCCTTCCCAGCCACTCCACAACCTGATAACTCTCCACAGCTGCTTGCACTCACTGCACAGCTGCAAAATGTCTCCACATCCCTCTCCTCAATTCTTTCACTACAACAGGACTCTGTGTCCTCAATGACAGCTATCTCTCAACAGCTGTCATCTCTCCTAACTTCTTGCAATTCTACTCTTACTGCCACTCTGGCCAGCTTGAACACACTCATTGGCTCCCTATCCAATTCTGTGTCATCAAACCTTGCTGCTGTGTAAGATTCTCTTGAACTACATCTTGCACAGCTTCAAAGTTTGCTGTTCACAGCTTCTGATAGGGAAAACATTGTCAAGCTGACCTCCCTTGCTGATACCCAGTCCTTTTCTCTTCAAACCTGTCTTTCCCAGCTTGCAGAGGTGAAGGACAACCTGGCTTTCTTAGTGAATAGCCTTGTTGGCCCCAAGCCTGCTACCAAAACTGCTGGCAAGCCTGCTGACTATGTGTCTTCAGGCAGACCAGGTGTTGAAGGTGCTGGTCATCTCCTTCAAAGGGGAAGAAGTCATCTGCCTCGAAGATTAAGTCTAAGGGGGAGAAAACTTCTTCTCTTAAGGAGAAATCAGTTCCTGCAATACCCACTGGTCAACCAGCAGGAACATCTACAACAGGTACAATGGAAGGTGCTTCCCAAGCTGCCCAGCCTACTCAGGCTGAATCTCCAAACCCTAATCAGTCTAAGGGGGAGGATATCATTCCTGAGGACAGGCCAAGCAGTAGAAGGAGGCATTGATTCTAGAAGAAGAAGAGGAGGAGGAGGAGGAGGAAACTCCTGAAGCTGCTGTCACTATAGCAGCTAAAGGAAAAGAAAAAGCAGCAGTTGATCCCCAACAACAGAAAGCAGCAGAGATAAAATTTCACAAAGCCAGGGCCAAAGAAATGGGTCTTCCTATGCACAAATACTTTGAGTTTAGAGAAGAACAGCTTCAAGCCCTGGAAGCTCTAAGGAAAGAAGAAGAATCTGCCAAAGCTGCTAAGTCTCTTTCACTTCAAGAGGCAAAGAAAATCAAAATGTCCTCTCTGGAAGTGCAAAAGAAATTAATAGAAGTTGCTAAGGGATCAGCAGGAGAGAGGGAAGCAGAAAAAGAAAAGGGTGCTCTAGTCTCAGTGACCAAAACTCAAGTGCCTTCTGCAAGAGCTCAGTTCCACTTTGACAACCTGACAAGAAGAAAATTTTAGGATGTTGCTGATAGAAGGCTTGCCAAGGAAGCAATTGTCAAAGCTGTTCCCATATCAAGAAAAGGCAGTCAGTGGAAGTTGAAAATAACCAGAATGGGTGCAACAGGCCCAGAACTAGAAACGTATGACTACAGTGATGTTGCACAGATGGGGTACAGGGAATGGATTGAGCTGGCTGTTGCTCTGAGTGAGTCTAAGTCAGAAACGGCTAAGATGATCAGGGCATATGTTAAAAAGCTAATGGAGAGAGTGAAGGATCTTGGCCTGATCTCAAAAGAAGTCAGTGAGGGTGTCTATGTGACACAACCCAAAATAAAGGCCACGAGGACAAGGAAGGATATTGAGCTGGAGGAACTCCTCATTATGATTGAACAGGGTGACATTGCTGTAGAAATCAAAGGAGTAAATCACAGTCTGCCTAAGGGAGTGGAATTTGAAGATGGCAAGCTGATTGAAGAGCCTGAGCTGGGGGTATTTTTGGTGGATCCCCTGACACAGAAGGAATGCTTTCAAAGAGCACCTGATCTTCACAAAGTAGGCCTCAAACAGTTTCCAGCATTCAGACTGTCAAACTCTTTTAAGCAATCTGTCAAGTGGAGAGCAGCTATTTGGGATCAGCTTAGAGGATTCCATGAAAGAGGAGAGCTCAATCATCCAAATTTTATGTTCCTCAGAGTTGAAATTGAAGAATTGGATGAAACCAAAGAGCACCTGGAGAAAATGTTTGAAGAAGGAATGCCACCACCACCATCTTGAAGTCCATCTACCATCTGGGTAGGTGAAGAATGGAAGCTGTCCATCAGTTGGACAGGCTTACCATTACTTGCTCCCAACACAAACAGTCCAAAACTGCTGTACATTAGTTGTACCTTAATTACATAAGTTGTAATTTTTCCTTTACATTAGTTGTAATATACATCAGTACATCAGTTGTACTTTTGTAAAAACATGTGTTGTTTTATGTAATCAAGAATCAGTGTATATATAAACGGATCTTTTACTTTACTTTGATGTTGTAACTTTATTTCAGCAAATGTACTGTAAAAATATATAGTGATTTTTGATAAGGCCAGCTTAGACTGGTTATTGCAAATAGGGGGAGATTGTTAGGCACAAAAAGGCCTCAGTCAAACCTGTTCTGCATCTGAGGGGGAGATTCTTAATCAAACCTGTTGATGCATTTGAAGGTTGAATTTAAGGCCTGTTATATGCCTTATTGAGACCTGAAAATGATTTGCAATATCAGCCTAAAGTTGTTCTATATGTTGCATGTGTTGCAACAAAGACAGTTTGTCCAAGCTGTTCATTCTGCTGAACAGGCTGGACATAATTGTCTATGCTGCTCTACACTGGTGAGCAGCTTGGGCAGTTTACAAGTGTTCTGTTCTTTGTGAAGAGAACCTGTTCTTTGTGAACAGGCTAAACACTCTTTTGAATATGTTTCCAAGTCCTCATGTATTGTTTTTGGCTAAAAGATCAGTTTACAAAGTCGAAGACAAAGTGGAAATCAGAACTGCACAGCCTGCCCACGCTGTTCTGTTACATGAAGACAAAAGGATATTTGAAAAAGGGTGACAGACCTTTTTCTTATATCAAAATAGGCCTTAACAAAGGAAGAAAGACGCAAAGTTGACATTCCTTATTTAGTTAAAGCTTATGCGACAGTAGCCAAAGTGAAAAGACAAAAGTTCTGCCCACATGAAGACAAGTCTGCTTTTCAGAATGTGCAGAAAAGTTTATGTTGTCTTTTCAACAAGACTTTCCCTTTTTCCTTTCGTCCAATGAAGAAGCTTCACTTAGATCCTCTGAGTGAGTATAAAAGGAAACTTCCAAGGATTAAAAGAACAAGCCAATAAGCTAAGTGCTAAATCCAAGAGTGAATGTGCATTCAAGTGTGTCTTTCATGCATGCAAGTCTGCTTGAATAAAACAGTGCTTGGTGTCTAAGCTGTTCTTATTCAAGCTGTCCTTCTGAGTCTTGTAAACACAGTGAGTGATTCTTAGTGAGTGTATTCATTGTAACTAGTTTAAGTCTGTATTAGATTAGTTAAACATACTGTTGTATCTGTCATCTCAGCTTGAACCTTTCCGCATTCAAGCTCGTTTGTAATTAACATTTGTTGATAATACATACAAACATTGAAAAAATTGTGTGCAGTTTTTAAATTGCTGTATTCACCCCCCCTATACAGCTTAAGGCTACATACTTGGGATATCTTCCGGGACCTACATGATGTCTTTGCTCCAGTGGCAAGAATTGAAGCCATCAGACTGTTCTTTGCTTATGCAAGCTTCAAAGGGTTCAAAGTGTATCAAATGGATGTGAAGTCTGCTATTTTGTATGGCACAATTGAAGAAGAGGTATATGTGTGTCAACCTCCTGGATTTGAGGACTACAAGTATCCAGACAGAGTCTACAAACTAGACAAGGCCCTCTATGGTCTCCACGAAGCACCTAGAGCATGGTATGACACTTTGTCATCATACCTTCTACAACATTGATTCAGGAGAGGTACTCTGGACAAAACATTATTCACAAAGTCCATCAAATCTGAGATTCTGCTTGTACAGATATATGTTGATGATATCATTTTTTGGTCAACCAACGACAGTCTGTGCAAAGAGTTTCAGGCTTTAATGCATAAAAAGTTTCAAATGAGTTCAATGGGAGAACTCACCTTCTTTCTAGAATTGCAGGTCAAGCAGAAGCCCACAGGACTCTTCATAAGTCAATCAAAGTATGTTAAAGACATACTGCAAAATTTTGGGTACAAGGATACCAAAGTTGCAAGTACTCCAATGGATCCTCACAAGCAGCTTCATGCGGACAAAGATGGAATAGATGTGGACATTCATCTATACAGATCTCTTATAGGATCTCTTATGTATCTAACATCTTCAAGACCTGATATCATGTTTGTTGTTTGTGTTTGTGTCAGGTTTCAGTGTTCTCCAAAGGACTCCCATCTGGTTGCTGTTAAGAGAATCTTTAGATATCTCAAAGGCCAACCACATTTGGGCCTCTGGTATCCTAAAGACTCTCCTCTTGAATTAACAGCCTATTCTGACAGTGATTATGGAGGATGTAACATTGACAGAAAATCCACAACTGGTGGATGTCAATATCTGGGAGCAAGATTGGTCTCTTGGCAGTGCAAAAAGCAAACAACTGTCTCCACTTCATCTACTGAAGCAGAATATGTAGCAGCTGCAAGTTGCTGCTCTCAAGTAATGTGGATTCAGAATCAACTGAGAGACTATGGTATGAATTTCCTATCCACTCCCATTTACATTGACAACTCAAGTGCAATTAGCATTGTACAAAATCCAGTGAAATTTACCAAAACCAAGCATATAGACATTAGATTTCATTTTATAAGGGACTGTAATGAGAAGAAATTAATCCAAGTTACCAAAATTCATACTGATGATCAGTTAGCTGATCTATTTACAAAACCATTTGATGTAGGAAGATTCACCTTTCTAGTATCAAATATTGGCATGGTTAATATGATTTAATTTGTTTTTCCTTATTCTCTCTTATTCTATGAAAATTATATCTATTACTATTGCTTGATTAAGGGGGAGTCACTGTTTCATTAGCAGGTGCTTAATTTTAAACTAACAGCTTGAGTATTTTCTCAAGCTGCTAGTTCATTGTTTCGGACTGTTAGTTGTTTCACTTGATCTGTCAAAGTGTGCAGGGTAATTTGGTAACTTCCATAAGTGTGTGCGCGGGTTTAGATATTTTCAAAACCTTTAAAGGCTCCAGTTTCATTCTATTGTAACTACCAGTTGCAAAATATCTTCCACACGCTTTCTTCGATTCTCTGAGCAATTTCCACGCACATCACTGAAACCCTAATTCATCGATCATCTATGGAGTCCGTCAAAGAACACAATTTCCTACCCTACTCTCTCAACCACGCTGATCTTGAACCTTTCCACGACATGAATGACTTTCTTCGAAGTTCCCATATCCATCATGCCCTCAATATCAATCCCACTATCTACATCTCTCATATTGAACAGTTCTGGAAACATGCCTCCCTAAAAACCGTTAATGGAGTCACATCTTTGACATCCAAAATTGATGGCAACACTGTTTCCATCACTGAGGAGATCATACGCCAACATCTGCATCTTCAAGACTCCTCAGGTATAACAGACCTATCCCTTACTGCCTTACATAATGGTCTTAATGCTATTGGATATAGGGGACCTGCTGAATCTTATACTTTCTTTAAAACAAATTTTGCCCCTGAGTGGAAGTATCTTGTACATGTTATTCATCAATGTATAAGCCCAAAAAGAACTGGTTGGTCAGAATTTTCATCAAATATAGCCACTGCCTTAGTATGTTTATCAATGGGCCAACAGTTCAATTTTTCTAATATGTTTTTTCAGGGTATGCTAAGGCATCATGCCATAAAACATGGGAAATTTTTTATGTATCCTAGATTTTTGGCTGAAATTATTGCAAGAACTTGCAGTAATTTCAATATACATAAAATGATTCATGTTTCCCATAGGCACTCTTTACCATCAATAAAACGTCTTCTAAAAACAAGTGCCAATGTTTTGACTGTTGATGTCCCATTGCCTTCTGCAATGATGGGCATCATTCCAAGAAACAGAGGAGAGGGTCCTAAGCTGGCTCAGCCTAACATTACTGCTTCACCACCAGGACCCCAACCCACTCCTCATGATACTCAAATGCCTTCTGTTTCTATTGTTAAACCCACGTCCCCTATCATATTATACAAAAGAAAAAGAGGTTCAGGAGCTCCTTCCTCCTCTTCCTCCTCAGCTCTCTTACAAGAGCCAAATATCCATGTACAGGAGGACACTTCTGCACAGAATATCCAAAGGGAACCCACTGAGGTTACTCCCAACCTCAATCTGGAGGTGGACATCTCAACAGAGGTTGTCCATATGGGTTCTGTGACTGACACTACTGTTGCTTCTGCACAAGAGGCATAGGACAGTGTCAACATCAATAAGACCACACCCATGGCAACAGAAGGTGTGCAAGCACCATCTGGAAGTCCCCAGTACCAAGAACAGAGGGGCCCAGAGGTTTCTACTTTTGGAATTCCTGCTAGTGATAGATCACAAGCACCACATTCGTTTGCTGATCTTGAGGCTAGTCTGCAACTTATGCTTTTAACGGATCCTAAGCTGCAACCTGTTGTAGCAATGTTGGAATACCATCAGTCCCTTATTGCTGCACAGGGGGCACAAATCATTTCATTCAGACAGACAGAAGCTACTCAAAATCAAAGAATGGATTATCTCCATAAGGGGTTCACCCTCTGTGGAAATAAGATCATTAAATTTGAGCAACTGATTCGAACCCACTTGGCAAAGGTTGTAGGTCCTCCTGACCAAACCAATGCTTCCAAAAAGGGGGAGAATCAGGAGATCCCTCCATCAGTCCAAGCAGTTCAAGCACCTCCTTCTCCAACAGTCCAAGATTCTAGACTAGCAGTCCCAACAGCTGCTCAAGCTGTTAGCCTAGAAACTCAAGCTGCTCCTATAAGAACAACTGGGGTTGTTATCAGAGAAGGAATTTAGGCTCCATTAGTACAGTCCAAGCTACATCTTCTGCAACCAAGGATAAGGGCAAGGGCATTCTCATTGAGTCTCCAAAGCACAAATTTTCTTCTAGAGAAGCCCAGATTGCCTATGATGCTGAAATTTCCAGAAAGATAGCAGAAGAACAAGATTAGGCTCTAGACCAGCAATCCCATGCCCCAATGCAAGATGATGAAACCTTAGGTTATTACCTAAGAGGGTTTGTGGTCAAGCAGAATGAAAGGAAGAGGAAAATGCCAACAGGGCATTCAAAGGCTGAGCATAGAAAGTTCTTGATCAATTTTGCCTTTTCAGCTGGTATTCCAAAGAAGATGGCTCAGTCCATGAGTACAGAGAGGCTGCAAGACGTCCATGACAAAGAGATGGAAAAACGTAAGGTAGCCAAAGTCTCCCAAGAAGTCCAAAGTCAACAAGAACCAGTTCAAGCTGGTATAAATAATGTTCAAGCTGGTGTGAGTGATGTTGCTCCTTCTGTTCAAGCTGCTGCTTCTTTTCCTCAATCAGATACAATTTCACAGGCAAAGCTTGATCAGGTTAAAAGGGTACTGTTTGAGCATCAGCTACAGAAAGTGATGGACATTGAGAAGTCCTTAGACCAACATGACTTCACAAAACCTCTTATCAATTACCGGTATGCTAAGCCAATGGACAATATTGACTTAAGATATCAATTTGTAATAAGAAGAGAGTCTGGTCCTGAGGAAGAGTATAAAAGCTTAATACATATAGTCCAAGGGATAACCAGAGATGAGCTGACAAGAATGCACCATGTTGGGTCTGTAACCCAAGTCAGATCCTCTCTTCCACAAGTCAAGCAAGCTATAAAAGATCTGAAGAGCATATCTGATCCTGAGTCAATAAGGAAAGATATAGAAGATGCCAAGGAGATGAAGATTGCATAAGTTGATCTGTTTGTCAAATCAAAGACTTACAGACTCAAATTTGCAAATGGATCCGGTATGTACTTCAATTTTGAATTTTATGATCTTCCAAAGGCTTTGTTACTTCAGATGAGGTCAGTAAGAATATATTGTGATAGAGAAATCAGAAACTTGCACAGTTGTAAGTTTTTGGAAGTCTTAGTTTGTAAATAACAGTTTTAGTTTGTTTTATTTCCTTATTTGTATAGAACTTAAAGTCTTGTGTAAAGAATTTAAGTTAGGGGGAGATTGTTTGGAAATATTCTAAGTAGTTCAAACTGTTAGTTTAGATTTCTTAAACTGTTAGTAGATTTTTTGTGTAAGTACAAAGTTCATGCTGTTAGTTGAAGAAGTTCGAGCTGCTAGTGTAAAAGTTCAAGCTGCCAGAGTAAAATCATTCAAGCTGCTCTGTTCAAACTGCTCAGTAATTCAAACTGCTCAACAGTTTCATAACAGAAAGTGCTGATATTCAGGAAGAGATATTTACACGAAGATTCCAGCATATCTACTATCAGAGAAGTCAGAGTCCTTCAAGGAAACAAATTAGAAAGCATTATAAATACATAGAATAGGTTTTTCTATTGTAACAAGTTTCTGCATGTTCAAGTTTGTAATTGCTTTTTGCTTAAGTTTTCATAAGCCTCTAAGGTTGTAAAACCCTAAGAACAATTCGTGTTCTTTGTCTAATCAAACAGATTAGAGGTGATTGTAATCATTGAGTTCAGCAATACAAGAAGTTTTGTTTATTCAAGTATCTTTATTTGTTACAGATTCTGAAAGTTTTTCTTAAAACAATTAAGTGTTATTCCGCAAACTTCTTAATTGGACTTTGATTCAATACAACATTATTGGTTTATACTCTGAACAATTCAAGCCAGTTAATCTTAGGTAGTAATATTCTGATCCTGACAAGAAACAGCTGAACCGTCAGGCCACCGAACGGTTGATTGTTTTCAAGAAAGCACAGAAGTGTCAAATGTTATATTCGATGAGGGGGACCTCGACTAGGTGAATTGGTTTTCAAAGGGGAAAGGTGCACTCTTTGCCGACCGAGGGGAGAGATAATCTGAGGCTCGACCACTGGGGTCGAGTCTATCAAATGTTGGAAATTCCTGCAGTGGAGGTTGAGGCTCCACCAGTTCAAGGGCTCAAGGAGTACTTAATGAAAATGAAAGATGAAGATTTTTTTTGAGCCCTATCTGGAAGAAAAATTCAAGGTCGTATTTATATAGAAGTCAAGAATGTATAGTAGACTCCAACTCATTGAATTAAGTGATATATCCAAAGCTGAGCAGGCCGAGTACAACCAGATGATGCTGCGGGAGACGAGACCTAAGTCAGAGGTCTGTTCAAGGTCAAAAGTGGTTAAGGTCGTCTCAATATCAATGTACAAAAGGGATAATCTCTTCACACCTTTAATAGATATTAAAAGAGAAGACATGACATCATAATAGGTCCATGAGAGTGATTCTGATTTCATGAACCCCGATGACATCGAAACAGTTCATAACAAGCTGAAGAACAAAGTCAATGGGAGATTGAGTTATATCACTACTCTGGCGGCCCTTATCAGGAGTATGAGACGACACTCCATTTTAATGTGCTTAAAAGACTTCTAAATAGCTAATGAGAGGTATCTTGTCTAGGTGGGGCTCAGAGCTCCAGATCAGACATTTTTTGGAATCAGCCTTCAACTGATGTATCGAGTCTTCAAGAGACTGGAGCATGTCGTTATATTTTTGAATAAACAAGGGCAAAAGTGGTTCTTGTGTTTTGGGGAATTGTCTTGTTACTCTGACGGCCCTCTAAGATTAATAAGAGCATAACGAAATGGGAGACTCCAAGAGGATGATGCCCAGAAGTTTAAAGAGCTCAATAAGAAGCCCAAGGAGATACAAGACATCTGCGACGCAATTGAGCTAATCAATGTCAGACTTCACGCTCTCCACGTCACACGAAGATTCGACGTCATCCTCGGTTTTCGAGAGTCTGATGAAAGAGCTTGCCACCGGCCACAGTGATTGAAAAGGGGGAGATTGTTAGATATTAAATTTCAATCATGTGGTTCCATTTTGTAATAGATAGTTTTTATTTCATCTCATCTCATTTCAATTTAATTTCCTTTTTATGTAATCTTTTCTTTTAATTAGAAGTTGAGGGGTGTGTTATGTAAATCCCTCAAACTTTCCTTTGTATTTAAAGGCAACCACACCTAGGGTTTTCCAAATCTTTTGTCATTATTCTAAATAGAAAAGCGGCGGCTGCACATTTATTTTATGATAGTTCTTGCAAATATTGAGTTTTTATTCTCTTTGTTTATTGATTATATCATTGTTTATGTGTGTGAGTGTTTGAATATTGATTGGGATTACTACAACAAAATGTGATATTGATGTAATGAATCTATATCATGTTACAAGATCGTTGTCATGATGGAATTGTCAAAATGGTGTAAATAGCTGAAGGCAGAAAGGATATTAAGTACTCCGATGTGACTCTCCTCCCACTTGGATTCCGCTTGATACCGATGTAATAGAAATTAGATTGGTAATACCTAGAATTTGATTTTATGGTGAATCGATATAATTATAAAATATGATTATAATAACATTGATTATAAATTAAATTTATGATCACGATGAAATGAACTAAAAATGAAAAGTAAAATTGAATTTTTACGCGTGACATGTTGAATTATTTAACAAGTAATAAAATGGACGTTATAAAATATGATTTTATAAAGCAATCGTTTTAACGTTTTAAGTAGGCCCTTACAAACGTTAAAGTTATTTCACAATGAAAAAACCCTTGTTAAGTTTAAGTTGATGTTATCCATTTGAACACAACTTGGAATAGTATAGATATGATTTATTGAAGAAGTGCCCTAGCCAATTACGTGAATTTGTTTTCTTACGAAACAATGTGATTATTGTGAGTTCCAAGCAGTCTTAGCGAACTATCACACGATTTTAAAATGAACAACTTAGTTGGTGAATTCCATATCAGATATGGGCCCAAGGCATCGATGAGACTAAACATGCCTTTGAATCTTATAAAGGGGAATTGCATACTATGCAATTGGTGATAAAGCTACCATAGTAGCCAAACTATGCAAAAAGTGCCTTAGCCAATTGCATGAAATGGTGTATTATGGATTTCAACCTATTAAACAAATGTTTTTAGAAAAACAAGAAGGGTAATTGGTTTATAAGATTAAAATACTAAGTCTTTGTGTAAAGAATTACTTTAGAATTGTGATAACTATCTTTTGATACGATTAACAGATCACCGACTGATAACACATTCTTAGAAAATTATTCTCAAAGAATGAAAAGAACAACATCGCCATTTGTGATATAAATGCAAGTCATATTCAAGATGAACATCATAGATTACAATCATGCTTTTAGTATATTATGAGTGAAAAGTGCCCTATCTATCACTTGTATTAATCAAAAGATGAGGTATCTATATAATGACTTGGTAATATACACCCAGGTACTTTGACTTAAACACTAATGTTATGAACATAAGAGTTTTCGCTTTAAACCTAGATTGAATTGATTTCAAGTGTATTATACTGTTCATTGAAAGTATAAATACAATAATGAAATCTACTTCAAAATTGCATTACATTCAAAGATTTTAAGAAGAGTATACCTCTAAGCCAATGAAAATGATAAAATATGAACGAAGGGTGGACTATTGTTTCTTGAAAGGTTATTGGATTGATTTGAAATATTCCAATAATAATTCTTAACATGAAGAAAGACAAAATCCTGTACAAAATTTAAAAGAATATTGGAAAGACTGAGAAAAGAAGGCTAATGGACTAACGCTTCTAAAAGCCGTTTTGGACTAACGACTCTAGTATCTTGATTTATAGAAATTATTATGTGTCTTTAAGATTCCTAGTTTAATGAAACTAAAGACGGATGAAAATTGTCCAGTAAATCAGAGTAGTGTAACGATTTGTGAAGTGGGACAATGTGTAGATATTAATTACTACAGTGCCCATTAAAAGTTATTGACTTGCTTCATTGTCATTATTGTTTAAACATTGACTATCTATTATTAGAATGACTAAGGAACATTCGTTAGCTGACTGAAGTTATGGTGAACTCGTTATTATGAATAATGAAATTATTTTAACTCATTATTATGAATAATGAAATTATTTGAAAGAATGTGTTCATTACACGTTATTGAACTTGTTCGTAAAATTATGACCATAATACAATTCGAAATGATTTAATTTTGACTTGAATCAACTCTATCTTTGACAGTCGTCAATTTAATGATATGAAACAAGGATTGTATTAGAAAATCTACTATTGCCGATTTTAATAGATACAAGTATTACTCAAGTTAGCTAGATTAAATTGATGCTAGGTAACCTTGTCGGTAAAAAATATATTGTAAGGTCTACCTCTGCGGATCTAATCAAGGCGTGACAGCCTAAAACGAGTGTGGAATCCTCGTTTTACATTAACGGATCGATCACGGGAACACAAAGCCTAACACGATGCTAGCCGAGCAAGTATCAACCTCACAAGATGTATCGCTCCATTTGAATGCTATGAAACTCTCTGAATTCGTCTAAAACTATTCTCACGAGCTCTGAAAGTAATTCTCAAAGTGTTAATGAAATAACACACATAAGTTTATGATATAACCCTCATGTTCGTGCATGGCCCAAGCCCACGAACTTATAAGTTCAAGTCCATGTACATAAGTTCGTATGAACTTATCAGGACTAAGTTTGTACGAAATTATAGCCCATAAGTTCGTACCCATGTACTTATCCTCATGAACTTATCCTCATAAGTTCATACTCATGAACTTATCTAGATATCATGAAATAAACCTGCAAACATGAACACAATACACAATCATGAACTTAAGACATAAATATGAACAAACAATCATGACTTGTATTAATAAGGCCCTTTCTATTATAAATGACTATCTATTACAAAACTAGACTGCTGTCGTCACACCGGGTGTACCAACAGACTCCCCCTTGACGATAGCTTCTAGCTGATATCATTGATCTATACAACTAGGCCTATTTAAATTACTATCTGCATGTAAACCCTGTTCAATGCAAACTTTAACCACTCTCTGGTATTTCTTACCTTCTGAACTCCAACATTCATGAAAGTAGATTGGCTGCTCATGAAGCTTCTGCAGGTCACCCTTAGAGAGGTTTATAAGATGCAGTGGATCATATTCTTTCAGAATGACAATCTCATCATCATCCTTCATTACTACCTCAGCTGTCTCGTTATTCACGTACCACCATTTCAAGTTACATAGAACGTCTTATGGCATAGTCTTTAACGGGTAACGGGTTTGTAGTACATTTTGATCCATGACCTATCAATCAAAGGATCTATCCTCGTTTCATCCATGAATCTTTTGCCTACCCTTAATGTCAGCCATTCAAACCTTCCAGACCGACCTTCCCTTCTGATAATCTTTGCAATAACTTCAGTGTAAGGGTCGTCTCCTAGGTTGATGAGCTCTTTCCAGGCCAACTCCTTTACCTCACACTTAGGCAATGAATTGAAGTCCCTTAGCCTTCGTCTCAGATACTGGAGTCCATCTCTTCTTTTTAAGCTGAAAAGTTGCAGTTTCTATCAAAGAACCGGCTTAGAATTCCACCTGATAATTTTCCTGGGCTTGGCAGCTTCACTGCCAAGTCAGTCTTCTCTTCTTCTTTTCTAAACCCCAAACTTTTCTTTTCTATCTTTGTAAGCTCCCTGTCAAGCAAATCAGATTCTGATTCATCATTAGATGCAGATCTCAGCATATCAAGTTCTATCATGTTCTGATTCTCATGCACGTATTGCTCTGTGACAGGTTGCTTCTGTATAACTACTTCATCAACTTCATCGTCTTCATCCACAACTATCCCATCGTCTGACTTCCAATCAGCTATATCTTTAGGAATGAACTCTCCTTCCCCGAGATCTTCCTGATTTAAAAAGTCTTAAATTTCAAACTGTAGCTCCACTTCGTCTAATCCGGTCAAGGCTCTAATCATTTCTTCTTCAATACTCTTTGTAGCTTCAGGAGCCTTGCCTTTTCCCTTGTCAGTACTTTATGACCCAGGCTCCTCCTGCGGATTAGCAAGCTGAGCAGTCTGTTGTTTAGTGTAACATCCGGCATTAAACCAGGTTAGCAACTATGACCTAATCAGTATTTAATAGCCAATTATAACCTAATCAATGTAAGGTCGTCAACCTACGGATCCTATCTTGACGCGACGCCGTCCAACGAGTGCAAAATCCTCGTTAGCGGTTTGACGGATAGACCACGCACACAGAACACGGAGACACACACGATGATAGACGAATACTAGCACATCCCGACACGTGATTCTCTCCAAGAACAAACACAAAATCGCCTTCCAAGTTCGAGATCGCCTCTGCCTTAATCTCTGCTCTGGTTTTGCCAAAGTTGTTAATTAAAACGAATTAACCCTTAATTGTAACCCCTGATTCGAACTTGCTCAGGACAAGTTCGACTGAGCCCAAGGCCCATGAACTTGTCTTCCATAAGTTCGAACCAGTGACTTTAAACTTACCTTTGAACTTATGTTTGAACTTACCTTTGAACTAATGTTTGAACTTATCTTTGAACTTATGTTTGAACTTATAAGTTCAAACATACATACAATCAATATCAAACATATATATCAAACATATAACAAACATGTATCAAACATATATCAAACATGTATTAATATGCAATTACGAACAAATTGACTATTACAAAATATCGTTTATACTTAGACTGCTATTGTCACCCAGGATGCACCAACAGACTCCCCTTTGACGATAGCTTCTAACTATATATATTTTATCTAAGTACTAGAACTATATAAACTACTACCAGCATACAATTCCTGATCTATACAAACTCTAACTACCTTCTGGAACTTCCTGCCTTCTGATCTCCAGCCCTCATGGAAGAAAATCGGCTGATCATGAAGTTTTCTCAGGTCGTCCTTAGATAAGTTGATCAAATGCAGTGCATTGTATACTTTCAAAATCACTTTGTCCTCGTAGTCCTCCATCTCTGCTTCCGCCGTCTCATTGTCAACATACCACCACTTCATGTTGCTCAGTATATCCCATGGCATTGACTTCATTGACACTTTCTTGAGGCATCAGACTGGCTTGTAGACCATCCTAGCCAAAGGTTTTCTAATGTGGGGATCTATTCTTGACAGATCTTCAACTCTTTTACTTGATCTTGGCTTAATCCTTTCAAATCTTCCAGATCGACCCTCCCTTCGTATAATCTTAGCAACAACTTCAACATATGTGTCGTCTCCTAGATTGATCAGTTCTTTCCAAGCCAACTCTTTCACTTCACACTTGGGCAGTGTGTTGAAAACCTTCAAAATTCTCCTCAAGTATTGAAGGCCATATCTTCTCTTCAGCATGAATAGCTGCAGTTCTCTATCAAAGAACCAGCTCAGTATTCCTCATGAGAGATTTCCAGGACTTGACACTCTCATTCTTTTCTTCATCTTCAGATCTGTCTTCTTTTCTTCCTTCCTGAACCATAGCTTTATCATATCTTCTCTTGTTTGCTCCTTTTCAGCTACTTCAGGTTCTGATTCATCTATATACGCTAGGTTAAGCTCATCCATAACGATCACATTCTGCTCATTATGAATATATTGTTCAGTGATAGGTTGTTTTGGGATGACTACTTCATCAACATTGTCATCCTCGTCTTCTACAACCTCATCATCCGACTTCCAATCCACAATCTCTTCAGGAATAAACTCTCCTTCCTCTAAGTCTTCTTGATCAAAACCAATATCCTCTTCATCATCAAGACCCCATAATGCTTTAATCATTTCATGCTCAGTAGTCTTTGAAGCTTCTCCACCGCCACCTACTCTCACACCCGAGTGACTAGGCTCCCCCTAAATTTGAGCTTGCTGAGCAGCATTCTAAGAAAGATCTGCTAGCTCACTCTCTCTTTCACCATCTGGATCATTGTCGTCGTTATCTTCTCTCCTCCTCACCTCAGTTTCCTTGCAACTACTCTCCCCCTGAGCTTGCAGATTTTAAAATAACTACTCTAGGAGCGTTTTCATTATCTTTATCTCATATGCTTGATCAGCTACTGTTGTTCTCAATTCAGCATTCTCTTGATCAAGCCTGGCATTAGGCGCTTGTAGCTCTTTCACTGCAGTTGAAAGTTGAAAAATTTGGACTGTTTGGAAGTCCACCTTTCCTTTCAGCTCTGAGAACCGCTGATTGTCAGTGAATGTAGTAGATGTTGATGGAGTGGAGGCGGATGTTGATGGAGCGGTGGTTGGAGTTGATGGAGCAGCCGGTAACACAGGTTCAGGAGCCGAAGTGGACGGAGCTCCCTGCATGAATCTATGTCGCCTCGCCCTATGCCTAGGTACGAGTGGAACTTCTTCTTCTTCTTCAAAATCTGAATCTTCTTCCTCTGTATCCCCACCTGCTGGCCTTGTCATTTTCTGTCTACTGACCACTAATCGTGATCCATATCTGCCAATTTGGATAGTTGGATCCTCGTTATCACAACTAGACTCTGAGGCATTCTCAACATGCACTTTAGCCTCAGCCTGTTCTCCTTCTTCTTCTCCTTCACCCTGGACCTCTGTGTCCATATCCTCAGCTTCAGGTGGCTGGTATTCATCAATGTCTTTGAATATATCATTGTACAGTTGGAGGCTCCAAAATCTCATGAACTAATTCTGCTACAATATCTTGCTCAGCAGCCGTTCCTCGAGCCCAAATTTCTTCTAAGGTTTGTGCCCTCTGATCAAACTGTGGGGCCGAACTCGATGGGCCTGCAGCATCCGTCGATGGACCAGCTGTAGTCGATTCTGATTATCGGCTAGAGGTTGGCCTAGCTGCCGGAGCTCCTTTAGCCGGAGCTCGTTGCCTCTGACGTTGTTGTTGTTGTTGCGGTTGCTGTTGTGGTTGCTGTTGTTGTTGTTGCTGTGGAGCTTCACCTACCCAGTTATCACCCTCTGGGCTACAAAATCAGGGTCAATAACTACCCCAAACAGAGGTGCTACTTGCGGCCTGACCTGCTCAGCCCTTCTCGCATTATGCGACTGGCAGTCAGCAAAAATCCTCTTGTCAATTATGGCCACACCATTTGTATCTGGAAGTTTTGGCAAATTGGGCAAAACGTGACGAATGATCATCATTGCAAATCAAGGATACATCAAAAAGCGTTCTCTCACCGGAGCTGTGATTTGGTGCACAAACTCCCCAAAGAACATTTCGAAAAACTGAATCGCTTGTTGTATACTAAGGCAATCAACGCCGATTGCAACTTGGACACCATAGTATCAAAACTGGCCTTCTTTGGCGCAAAACAAACCATAATGACGTGCACCAGATAACACCATTAGCCAATTAAGCCACTCTTCACATACGAGGCTTTCGTAATATCTTGGGCATATCCCATTCGCAAAAACGCTGCTTGCCTTATATGAACTTTAAAATCTATAGGTCCAGCTTCTTGGTCCTCTGTGCCTAGCTGTAGGATTTGACGCAACATATCAGCTGAAAATACGATTGGCTGTCCCCCAACCCTTGTTCTTAGAACTGTTGGCATCACTGAGCAATCCACTTGGAGATGCTCCCAAAATTGACGTACATAAGGCAGAATGATTTGCAGGTTATGTGCAAAGAATACGAGACACGCGACTGAGTCAGAAAGTCGACCATATGCTGGTACGGCTGAGCTTCCGGTAATTCCTTATCCACAAACATAACCATGTTATGTTTATTATAGAAAGCCCGATCACCCATATCTGCACACAAAAAGAACAACCAATATTAGTAAAGCAAAATAAAATGAAACTTGTTTATTTCGAATTTGCATAATTTTGAACCTACATAAGTTTGAAATACGACACATTCGAACTTAGACAAGTTCGAATTTATTTGAAAACATCGAATTTAAAGAAATTCGAAGATTATGTTCGAACTTGACTGACTTCGAACTTGTAGATATTTCAACGAGTTCGAACTTGTGACAAGTTCGAACATGAAGAACATGTTCGAAGTCGGCCATTTTCAAACAAAAATCCAAGATTTTAACCCCATTTGACTTAGAAAATAGTATCAACTAGTTCTATTGGGTTCTAATCGAAGTTATATGTATTTTATTTGAACTTTTGAAGGTTTAAAATTGTGATTTTAAACCACGTAGTTTAAACCCAAAAACCATCAAATAAACTCGATGTTTTGCCATAATAAAGTCCTAAACTACCCAAACTTTGTATAAGTATGATTACTATACCTAAGTATGTGAGTAGGTTCGAGAAAGTGTGCAAAACTTCGAGGAATAGGAAGAAAATCAAATGCGACAATTTCGAAGGAACAAGTTCGAATTCGCCAGAGACAAGTTCGAATGTTTAAAGTCGAAGGTAGGTGCCTTTAATGACGTACTGTTTACCTATTTATACCGACTACCTTCGAACATGCCATATGTTCGAACTTCCTGACAAATTCGAAGGTTAGTTCGAATTTGTCTGACTTTCGAATTTGAGGAAAATTTTGAAAATACTTGAATAAAATTCAACTTTTTCGTGTAACGGAATTTTTCAAACTTTGCAAAATCGTTTTCACCAAGTTAGAGATTTTCACGCAATATTTGTTTATTCAACCAAACATGCATCCTAGTAACTTTGACATTTTTCCTACTTAGAATAAAATAAAATAAAGTAAAATAACATTTTGAATAAAATTTAACCTTAAGCTACTCTAAACTTTTAAAATTTACAACTTATACTAACAGAATATTTTTGCGAGAAAGTCAAAGAAAGGTTCAATCAGATAGCGGTGTCAATACACACTTTCAGTATTACACTTTCACACTTAGGAATTTTTGATTCCTTTGATTGTTTGTCGTGAAATACAAACCAAGCCGATTGTCGGTATGATTTTCCATTTAAACATTTTACACTTTGGAATATCCCTTGGCCTTTTTATTTATCAAGAAACTACCCTATGTGTCCCATACTTAGACATACTTCTAAGATCAAGGCAGACACACAATGATTATAACGTTCCGGTATTGCAAATTTACTTTAAAAGGAAAACGTCGGACATAGTTCTGTATTTACATACAACAGAGTGTCTTAGTTTGTCTTAAAGTTTATTTAAAGCTAGCAAGACAGCGGTGACAGGTCTGTACTTACGTACAATAAAGCGACTTATCTTGCTAACTCGAATCAAAACAGAGGTGACAGGTCTGTACTTACGTACAACAAAGCGATTTGTTTTATCAAAATTTTCTTTTCTTTAAGATGTATTGGATGTTGCTATACATCCCCCAGAAAATTTGCATACCTCATTTAGAATCATTGTCTGTATGTTTCTAACATAGAAATTAAGACCATTTGGTCATACATCTAAGTTAGTTACACATAAGACTTTTTCTTGAATATTTTATTAGCTTTTGAGATTCCCTTTGTGTATTATGCCTACCAACACATCAAACAAGACACTGTATATCACTAGGAGTTTAAGGTGCATTATGTGTGAAAGCTTAACACTTAGAGATTTGTATCGACTGTGCTAATTTTCGTCACTTTGAACCTATGAATCTAAGACTTAACTCATGTTTCCGATATTCTCTTTTTTTGAACTTTTTATGGTCTTCTCTCTTTTTTCTTTTGTTTTTCATAATTAAGATAAGCTAATAAACTAACCTACTAACTTACTATAAAAACAAATAAATTCTACTTAACTACCAACTTACTATAAAAAGAGAGAAAATATACTAAGGTCAAGTTACTCTGGATTACGCATACCATTAAGTTGAACTAACAACTCAAAGCGTGACTTATCAAAAGCTTTAGTAAATAAATCAGCATTATTATCTTCCGTTGCCACTTTTACCAGCTTTATTAAGTTCTTTTCAGCACAATCACGTATGAAATGATGTCTTATGTCTATGTGCTTTGTTTTACTATGTTTAACTGGATTATTAGTTATAGAACTAGTAGATTGATTATCTATCCTATTGGGAGTATGAGTGTAAGTCAAACCGTAATCCCGCAATTGTTGTTGTATCTGTTGGGTACAATAATAAATAGAGTTGAAAACAATATTTTCTAATAGTTCAGGGACTGAATTGTAAATACACAATAGTTATATTGTCTAAATAAATAGAAGTTTATTGCAATGTTGAGATCGTAGCTTGGACAGATCTAGAGAAGAATTCCTTAGCAAATCAAGAAACCCCAATGTAATATTCTCTCTATTAAGCATTCGATATTATGTGATAATTGTTCATATGTTTGTGTTTAATGTTGAATGAATTGCATGAAATCTGGAATTAACAATTGGTATCAGAGCCTAATATGGCAGAATTTGAGTGATTTTTGAATCTGAGTTTGAAAAGTTTCGAACACTGTTTAATTTTTTTTTTGATTCAATAAATTTTTTTTTTGGATTTTGATTCTGTGGATGAAATGGAGTGAATTTGTGATCGAAGGTGAAGTATTTGATTTCAAATATGATGATATAAGTGTCGAATTATAACTTCAAACACATAAGATTTAATTTGAATTTTTCTGAATTTTTTGAAAAAGTCGTGTTCTTCAAGTTTTTGTCAAAATTAGGGTGTTTAATCTGATTTTAAACAAAATTCTTTTTCAAAAAGTGTTTGTGTGTGAAAACCGAACCTTCGATTTCAATATGTGATCAATTTGTGGATTTTTTTGTTGAAAATTGTAATCTGGAACTTGATTTTTATAACTTTTTGTTCAAACTCGGGCTATATTAAAATTCATGTGTTAATCGAGTTGCTTAAAAGACTTAATCGAGTTTTACTCTTCTTGATCGAGTTTGATGTGGTTTCATTCGAGTTTTATTACCTCTTTGATCGAGTTTCCTTGCTTGTGATTCAAAATTTAAGCTTTCAATGATCGAGTTGTATAAAGAAGTAATCGAGTTTTATGCTTCATTAATCGAGTTTTAAGTTTCATTAATCGAGTTTTATGCTTCATTAATCGAGTTTCAAGCTTAATTGATCGAGTTTAATACCTTCTTCATTCGAGTTTCATTGTTAATTTATCGAGTTTTCTCATAAGACATCCGAGATTCATTCTTGTTCATTCGAGTTTCATAATTCATCATTCGAGTTTTGACTATTTGACCCTAGCTGCTTAAATTGGCCATAATTTTTGACTTGAAGATCATTAGAAGGCCTACCATATGTCAAATCGAAGCTTGAAAAGAGATCTACATTTCTAGAATGGGCGTAGCCGGTTCGGTCTAAGGTCTGCTGGCTACAGATCTATCTTGACGAGACACCTGCCAACGAGTGCGGAATCCTCGTTAGCGGCTTGACGGATATATCACGCACACTGAAACACGGAGACTACCATGGTGATAGACGAACAACTTAGAACGCCCCGACACAATGATTCTCTCCTCACGAAACTCTCTGATTGCAATCAAGTTCGAGATCGCCTTCTGCTAATCCTCTGACAAATTCTGCAAAAGTCTAATAATTAATCGAATTAACCCTCAATTATACTGACAGATTCGAGTTTGTCTAGAATCTAGCCCAAGGCCTATTCGAATTTGTCCTCAATGAAAAATTCGAATTTAGCCTAAATTCGAACCTCACCTTTGAAACTTATGTTTGAACTTATGTTTTATCTTAAGTTTGAATTCATCTTTGAACTTTATGTTTGAACTTCTTGTAATACATTACACCAAGTTCAAACATACAAAAAATCCATATCAAACTCACATAAACAAACATATATCAAACACTTGTTAATATTCAATATCAAGTAAGTTGACTTACACAAAATGCTATCTAAACTTAAACTGCTATCGTCACACAGGATGTACTAACAGACTCCCCCTTGACGATAGCTTCTAACTTTTTACATTTTGTCTAATTACTTGAACCATATAGACTACTTCCTGCATATAAACCTATATCTATACATATTCTAACTATCTTCTGGAACTTCCTAGCTTCAGATCTCCATCCTTCGTGGAAGAAGATAGGCTGATCGTGTAGCTTCTTTAGGTCGTCCTTTGATAGATTTATCAGATGTAATGGATCATACACTCGCAAAATAACTTTGTCTTGAGTATCTTACATTACGGCTTCAGCAGTTTCATTATCTACATACCACCACTTCATGTTACTTAGAACATCTTGTGGCATCGTCTTCATGGGCACTTTCTTCAAACACTTTACAGGCTTGTACACCATTCTGGCCCATGGCCTACCTGTATGTGGATCAATCCTTGTTTCATCTTCCACTCTCTTACCTGTCCTTGGCTTGAGTCTTTCAAATTTTCCGGATTGGCCCTCCTTTCTGATAATCTTGGCTATAACCTCAGCATAAGGATCCTCACCGATATTGATTAACTCTTTCCACGCCAACTCCTTTACTTCTACCTTCGGCAATGTATTAAATACTCTGAGCGTCCGCCTAAGGTATTGAAGTCCATCTCTCCTTTTCAGTATGAATAGCTGCAGTTCTCTGTCGAAGAACCAGCTTATAATCCTACCTGATAGATTCTTGAAGCCAGACACTCTCATTCTTCTTTTCATCTTAGGCTCTGCCCTCTTTTCTTCCTTTCGGAACCATAAATTCAACGGTTCAGCCCTAGACGGCTCTCTCTCAGCTTCCTCTAACTCAGAGTCTTCTACCGAGGCCAGCTTGATCTCATCGATATCAATGACATTGTGATTGTCTTGAACATATAGCTCAGTGATAGGCTGTGAGTTTACGATCACCTCATCGACATTGTCGTCTTCATCTTCTATCACTTCATCATCTGATTTCCAATCAGCTACGTCCTCTGGCACGAACTCTCCTTCCTCCAATTCCTCAATATCATCTTCAAAATCAAACTCTATCTCTTCTTCTTCAATATCCTTTAGAGCGTCAATCATCTCGCTCTCAATGGAATTTGAGGAACTAGCCTCACCTCCTTCAACTCCTGACTGACTCGGCTCCCCCTGAACTTCAGCATGCTGAGCAGAAGAAAAATCTACTGGCTCACTATCTTTTTGTGCATCGGGATCATTGTCATCGTCATCTTCTCTTCTCAACTCTTCAACATCTCAGCAACTGGTCTCCCCCTAAGCCTTAAGATTTTTCATTAGCTGCTCAAGGAGGGACCTCATGGTTCTGAGCTCAGCAGCCTGATCAGCGACAAATGTCTTCAATTCAATATTTTCTTCATTAATCTTTGCATTATGCTCTTGAAGTTCGCTGACTGCTTTTGTGAGTTGAAAGATTTGGACTGTCTGGAAGTCCACTTTGCTTCGGAGCTCTGAAAAACGTTGATTGTCTGTGAAGGTGGATGAAGTGGATGGAATTGATGTGATTGGTGACGGGGTGATTGGTGGTTGAACGGATGGTTGAGTCGATGGTTGAGCGGATGGAATATCAGGCTCTGAAACAGAAGCAGACGAAGCTCCCTGAATAAACCTATGCCTTTTGGCCCTTTGCCTAGGCACCAAAGGAGCAGTATCTTCAACCTCAAAATCGGAATCATCATCATCCGAATCTCTAGCTGCTCTTTTCTCTGCCTCTCGATCACTAACCACAATTCTGGATCCATATATGCCTATTCTGACAGCCGGATCAACCGTCTCTACTGGTGTTACCTCAACCTCTATCTCCTCAGCCTCTTCTGATGACGACACAGAGGTGGTCACTGCCTGACCCTCTACCTCTGGCTGATATTCATCGATTTCGCGCATGAGGTCATCAAAACTAGTTGGAGGCTCTAAGATTGTATCAACCATCTCAGCTGTAATCTCTTCTTGGGCCTGAGTCCCCTATGCCCAGATCTCCTCTAAAGTTTCCACTCGTGGATCAAATACTGGTGGCACATTAGAAGGACCCACAACGTCCGATGACGGACCTGCTTCTACCGACTCTTGTATCCTGCTAGAGCTTGGCCTTGACGCCTGAGTAGATTTATTTTGAGCTCTAGGCCTCCTTCTTTGTTGTACTGGAGGACGTTGCTGTTGTTGCTGCTGCTGTGGCTGTGGTTGTACTTGCTGTGGCTGCGGCCCTTCCCCAGCCCAGTTCACACCTTCGGGGGCTTCAAAATCTGGATTTATCACAGCACCAAAAAGAGGTGCATCCAGTGGTCTAACCACATCACCCCTACTGGCGTTGTGCGATTGGAAATCTGCAAAAATTCGCTTATCAATGACAGCGACACTCTGAATATCATTTAGCTGCGGCAAGTTCGGCAAAAAATGGCGTAGCAGCATCATTACGAATCTCGGGTACATCAGAAACCTCTCTCGTGCTGGAGCAGTTATTTGATGAACAAACTCCGCAAAGAACATCTCTGAGTAGCTGAACTTCTTATTATAAACCAATGCGATCATCGCTGACTGCATCTTTGACACTATATAGTCAAATCCGGCCTTCTTAGGTGCAAAGCACACCATAAAGACATGCGCCAAGTACCTTCATTGGCCTATGAGACCACTCTTCATGTATGACGCTTTGGCTATATCCAAGCCATACCCCATTCTTAAAAAGGCTGCTTGCCTTACTTCCAATGGGAAGTCAATAGGCCCAGCTTCTTGTTCGACCGATCCAAGCTGCAACACTCTTCGAATCATATCCATAGAAAATACAAGGGGCTGCCCGGTGATTCTTGTCCTCAACACCGTCGGAGTCACTGTACAATCTACTTGCAGGTGATCCCAAAATTGTCTGACATACGGCAGTACGATTTGCACATTGTGAGAAAGTGCATATGCAACCCTTGAATTAGCTAAGAAATCCACCATTTGTCGAAACGCCTGAGCTTCAGGAAGCTCACAATCTGGCGAAACAACCATATTATGCTTTTGAAAGAATGCTCTTTCCCCCATATCTGCACATTAAAGAATAAGATATATTAGAAGGTACAAAATAAAAATGAAACTTGTTTAAATTCAAATTTGTTTTATTTTGAACTTGTGTAAGTTCAAAATCCAACACATATGAATTTCGACAAATTTGACGTTAAAATCATGCAAACATTTCGATTTTAATAGCAAAGTCGAATGATATGTTCGAATTTGACCTTAATTCGAGTTTGCTGTCATGTTCGAATTTACTGACAAATTCGAACTATATGAACAAACTCGAAGTCGGCACTTTCAAACACAAATTCAAGATCTAAACCATATTAGACTTAGAAAATAATATTCACTAGTCCTAGTAGGTTCTAATCGAAGATATATGTCACTTATTTCAAGTTTCACCGGTTAAACTTTGTGATTTTGAGTCACAAAGTTCAAAACCCGTAAAACTTCAAAATGAGTCAATTTTTGCTAAAATTGAGTCCTAAACTACCAAAATCTTGTATAATAATGATGTTCATACCTAGATTTGTTTGTAGAATCGAACACAAAGTACAAAACTTCGATGAATAGATGAAAATTCAAAAACGGTAAGTTCGAACAATAAACTCGAAATCGCACACAGTGTAAGTTCGAATGTCTAAACTCGAAGGTAGGTGATAATGAATGTTCACTATTGACCTATATATACTAACCATCTTCGAACTTGTCTTAAATTTGACTTTACTGACATTTTCGAATATTGATTCGACTTTGTCTTAAAATCGAATTTAAAATGAAAATTTTGAAAATCTTTGAATAAAATTCAACTTTTCCAACTTTTTCGTGTAACGAAACAAACTATGCAAAATTTATTTACACTAAGCACAAGATTTTCACGTAGTGTTTCTTTCTTCAACTAAAAATGCATCCTCAGTAACTTTGACCTTTTTCCTAAATAAAATAAAATAAAACAAAATGAAATAAAATAAAATAAAATAAAGTAAAATAAAATAAAATAAACTTAAATTTTGAACAAAATTTAAACTTAAATTAATCTACAATACTTTGAAATTTACAACCTATACTTAAATACTTAACAGATTATTTTTGGCGAGAAAGTCAAAGACAGGTTCAATCAGATAGCGGTGTCAAATACGAACTTTCAGCATCTTACTTTCACACTTAGTAATTTTTGATTCCTTTGATTGTTTGTCGTGACACACATTTCTAGACGATTGTTGGTATTATTTTCCATTTAAACATGTTACACTATGGAATATCCCTTGGCCTTTTTATTTATCAAGAAATTACCTTACGTGACGCATACTTAGACATACTTTTATGATCAAGGCATACACACAATGATTATAACTTTTCGGTATTGCAAATTTTATTTAAAAGGAAAACGTCGGACACAATTCTGTATTTACATACAACAGAGTGTCTTAGTTTGTCTTAAAGTTTATTTTAAAGCTAGCAAGACAGCGGTGACAGGTCTGTACCGACGTACAACAAAGCGACTTATCTTGCTAACTCGAGTCAAACAAGAGGCAATAGGTCTGTAGTTACGTACAACAGAGTTACTTGTTTTGACTCTCAATTCAGTATCATGATTTTTCTATTCTTTTCTTTTCTTTAATATGTATCTGATGTTGCTATACATCCCCTAGAAAATCTGCATACCTCATTTAGAATCAATGTCTGTATGTCTCTAACATAAAAATTAAGACCATTTGGTCATACATCTAAGTTAGTGACACGTCTGACTTTTTCTTTAATATTTTATTAGCCATGAGACTCCCTTTGTGTATTATGCCTACCAACACATCAAACTAGATAATGTATAACACTTAGAGTTTTTGGTGCATTATGTGTGAAAGCTTACCACTTAGAGATTGTAATGACTGTGCTAATTTTTGTCACTTTGAACCTATGTATCTAAGACTTAACTCATTTTCTGATATTCTCTTTTTTTGAATTTTTTTATGGTTTTCTCTCTTTTTTCTTTTGTTTTTTTATAAATAAGAGTAAGGAAATATACTAACCCACTAATTTACTATAAAAAGAAATTCTTCTAAGCTACTAAACTTACTATTAAAAGAAAGAAATTCTAATGCCAAAAAAAGAAATAAACTCTACTAAGGTCAATTTACTCTGGATTACGCATTCTGTTTAGTTGAACTAACAACTCAAAACGTGACTTATCAAAAGCTTTGGTAAATAAATCGGCATTATTATCTTCCGTTGACACTTTTACCAGCTTAATTAAATTCTTTTCAGCACAATCACGTATAAAGTGGTGTCTTATGTCTATGTGCTTGGTTTTACTGTGTTTAACTGGATTATTGGTTATTGCAATAGTTGACTGGTTATCTATCCTAATAGGAGTATGAGTATAAGTCAAACCGTGATCCCGCAATTATTGTTGTATCCACAGAACCTGTGAACAGCAACTACTAGCAGCAACATATTCGGCCTCGCACGTTGACACGGCTACCAAAGTCTGTTTCTTGCATTGCCAGGAAACGAGTCTCCCTCCAAGGAATTGACAACCTCCAGTTGTTGACTTGCGATTCAAGCTGCATCCTCCATAATTCGAATCCGTGAATGCCTCCAATTCCAGATCACCATCCGCGTGATACAAAAGTCCCAGCTTTGGTTTCGAGTTGAGGAATCTCAGAATCCGCTTCACAGCTTTCATGTGCATCTCTTTTGGATTAGCTTGAAACCTAGCACAAATACACACAGCAAACATTATGTCATGTATAGAAGCAGTTAAATACATGAGTGACCCAATCATGGCCCGATATAACGTCGGATCCACATCGGTATCACTTTCTGTACCAGGTCCGAGATTGTGATTCACTTGAATCGGTGTGCTGAAGTGAGCTGTCAGCTTGGTTCCTTCCATCCCGAAGCGCTCTAATATGTCGTAGACATACTTCGTCTGATGAATAAGCATGCCCTCCTTCCTCTGTTCGACTTGCAAATCTAGAAAGAAGTTTAACTCACCCATCGCACTCATCTCAAACTTAGACTTCATCACCTTTTCAAAGTCTGTGCACATCTGCTCATCTGATGACCCGAAAATGATATCATCGACGTACACTTGTACCAAGATGAAATGTTCACCCTTTCTTGTCACGAACAGCATACTATCTATTCTCCCTCTTTCAAACCCGTTGTCTAAAAGGTGATTAGATAGAGTCTGGTACCACGCCCTTGGTGCTTGATGTAGTCCATACAAAGCCTTATCAAATCGATACACTCTGTCTGGATACTTCGAATCTGTAAAGCCAGGCGGCTGTTCCACATACACCAGTTCCTTCACTTTCACATAAGGAAAAGCACTCTTTATGTCAAGTTGATAAACCTTAAAATCTTTGAAGGAAGCAAATGCTAGAAACAAACGGATTGCTTCAAACCTTGCCACTGGCGCGAACGCTTCATTGTAATCGATTCCTTCCTCTTGGTTGAAACCCTTTACCACAAGCCTTGCTTTGTTGCGAGTCAGTATACCTCGATCATCTCTCTTGCACTTAAAACCCCACTTGGTTCCTATTATAACTTCTCCTCGAGGTAACGGAACTAACTCCCACACTTCTAGTTTCCTAAACTGTGATAGTTCTTCCTGCATCGCTTCAACCCAAGAGTTGTCTTTTAGTGCCATTTGCACATTTTTCGACTCTACTTGTGAAATGAAACATGAGTAGAGGCAAGTATGAAAGGCCTCGGAGTCATTGATCATCGACAACAACACTGTGTTGTTATTCAAACTACTCCTAGTCCTCACACCAGCATTAGGATTTCCTATGATACTTTCAATAGGATGATTCTTATTAATCCTAGATGTTTCTATCTCGTCAACCGTAAGATTATCTCCCAAATTTGATCCTATCTCACCTAACGGAGGAACGACTTCAGACTCTACATTTTCCTCCTCATGGACACTGTCTTCAGAGTTAGAATTTATTGTCTGATTTTCGTTTGTAGGCATTTCAGAATCATTTTCTGCTGGAGATATATCTTCAGTTGTTGTAGGCTCGAATGTTGATGGAAAGTTCGTTCTCGGAAAACTTTGACCCTCGTCATTCAGATTTAATGACGACAAGTCCGGTATGTGTTTTCCACTTGGTCTAAGAACCCGATGAGCTTGGCAGCCGTCTCGTCCTTTGTACCTAAAAAGAAAACCCAAGAAAAACGTGAGTAATCATCAGTAATAACCAAACAATACCAACTACCACCTATGCTCCTTTTGTTGATTGGTCCGAACAGGTCCATATGCAACAAATCGAACGTGGCAGCTATTGAGTTCGAGTCTTGGACTTGTGTGCTTTCTTGTGTTGTTTTCCTTTCTTGCACGGTAGACACTTCTCCTCAAACTGAAAACTCTTCATTGGAACACCTTGCACCAATCCATTTTTCGTAATGTAGTTCATTTTTCTTAGATGCAAGTGTGCCATGCGTCTGTGCCATAAAACTGATTCCGTCTCTGAAGCTTTAGATAGTAGACAAATTTGTCCCATCGAAGATTCCGACTTGTTCATGTCTAGCATGTACAGGTCATTCTTCCTTGGAGCCCTCATCAGTATCCACTCTTCAGGTACTTTGAATCCCGGTTTCAGCACTAACGCCTCTGTATCAGTGAAAAGTACTGAGTTCTTCTTATCACAGATTTGAGATACACTAATGAGATTGTGAACCAGTTTATCAACATGAAAAACTTGATCCAGTTTGATAGTCCCATTAGTGACCACTCCAGTACCGGTGATATTTCCTCCCTTATTTCCAGCGAACGATACAAATCCCCTATTCCCTCCCTTGAAGTCTGCGAGTAGACTTCTTTCCCCTGTCATGTGCCTGGAGAAACCACTGTCGAAGAACCACTTGTTGTTTGGACCTGTAGTTATCTCCTGCACATGAAAGAAAAGAGGTTAGTTATCACGGGGAACCCAAGCCATGACTGACTTGGTATACCATTCTTGTCCACATACTTGAACTCTTTCAAATACCCATCTCTCGTTTCAGGTGACCTGGGTTTTTGATTTAGAGCCTGTTGTGGTGCAGAGTGATTTAAGTTCACTCTCGGCCTTTGTGTTGGCATTTGCTGTGGAGCTCTTGAATAGTTTCGAATATAAGGCATTTCCGATTGATATCCCTGAGCTCTACCTGGTGTTTGTTTTCTTACAGGAGTGTGTGACCTAACCGGAGTGTAAGCTCTGCTAGGTGTAGTACTCCTATAATTTTGGTGCGGTCCTGACCAAGATTGATTAGTGACTCTATTTGGTGAATTAGTCCTAATCACTTCCTTGGGTCGACCTGACAAAGGTGTTTGTTTCACAACAGATTTTGGTGTGGCTTGCACAGCTTTCTCGGTGTGATGAGAACTACTTGTGCTTGCAACACTTGTAGAAGGTATATGTTGTTCCGTCTTTCCATTTTTAGGTGTAGAGTCTACTTTCCTATGTGGACAACTAGAAGCAACATGTCCCCTTTCATGACATCTAAAGCAAGACATTTTGTCAATCGACTTTTTATGTGTGCCCTTTGACTTTTTATGTGTGCCCTTTCCTACAGGCTTATCACTAGAGGATGACACAAATTTGACCTTCTTGATCTTGACATTATTACTAGTCACCTTAGTTTCCTTATCCTTAACAATTTCAGACTTAGGTTCAGGTGCTTCCTCTGATTCAACTGGTGTTTTAGTTTTCTCCTGAGGCTGAGGTACATAGTTATCATTGAAAAGTGGAGGACTCTCATGATACCCTAGACCTACAGGTTTCTTAGACTGGCGCTGTGCATCTAAGATATTCCCTAGGTTGAGTGATGAGTTCCTAAACTTTTCCAGTATAGTGTTTACCTCGGCTACCTTAACCTTAGATTCTGCTAGCTCTACTTCTTTTGGCTTAAGCTCTTTGGTCAATGCCTCAACATGTTCATATATCAGTTCTAATCTAACACACTGCTCACTCAGCTTGTCTTTTAGAACTATGACATCTTGTGCATCTGCCTTAAGCTTATTTCTAAGGTCTTCCTTTATATCTAAGAGGCTAGCGTTGTCTGATTTTAAGGATTCATTCTGAGCAGTTATAAATTGATGTGATTCTAGTACTAAGTTTAATCTATCGTTAGACGTAGCACACAAAGTACATAAATCACGAAAAATTCAGAAATTCAGAAGTACCTTGGCGTGATCAGATTCCACATTGGCCATCTGTGCGGCGAACTCCAGAATTGTCTGATCTTGTGACTTTTCTACCAACATAGGACTACTATCATTTTGAGTGTTGTCCCCTGTCGTTTCCTCTGCTCTGACACTTCCAGTCTCGGTTACTTCAGCCATAAAGGCTCTAGCGTTCGACTCTAGATGTGTACTCCAGTCATATGTGACATTGGATAACAGACCAGCTATATTTGCCTGACTTCTTGAACTACCCGGCAAATATCTCCCTTGAGATTGATTCTGATACTGGTTGTGGGAGTTCTCTACTTTCGGTCTTTGACACTCTCTAGCGAAGTGTCCTAACCCTTGGCAGTTGTAACACTTAACTTTGGATTTATCAAACCCAATATTATTCTTACTGATGTTGAGATTTCTGCCCATTCTTTTGATGAATCTCTTGACTTGCTGAGTCACCATGGCCAGTTTCCATTGCAGATCCATTTCCTTAAGATCATCAGGATATACCTGATCATAATCCTCATCCCAAAGCGCAGGATCGTTGATTTTCCTTTGAACGCAATTGCCATAGGCGGCCACAAATGAAGCCAACAGATTTAGATGGTCTTCAGCTGATTTTGCGCTCATCGGCATCTTTGAATACCCTTGAGATGTAGATGTAGTCGAAGTTTGCTTTTCTTCTGGTCTAGAAAACCCTAAGAAAGCCTGATTCACTGAGTCTTCTGATTCAACCGGTGTCGATGTTTCCCCAGAAAAGAATGATGTAGCCGTTTTCACGTCAGTTGCCCCTGAAGATTTGGACTTCCCAAAGTACATGTTTGGATCCTGTACTTGTTCGTAATCCCTTTCCTTCTTCAGCAATTCAAAGTGATAGGCCCTCAACGTTCCTATGACATTTTCTAGAGTTAGAGTATATAACTTGTCTTCATCATGCTTTATCAGCGCCACATACATCTCCCATTTGGCTGGTAAAGCATCCAGAAGCTTCACAATCTTCTCTGTCTCTCTATAATCCACATCGTGGTTGTCTAACTCAGTCAGCAGGTGATAGAATCGAGTAATGGTCTCATCCAACTTTTTTTTCTTCAAGGCTTTGAAGATCGCGAACTGCTGCTTGAGCATTTCCATTCTGTTTTGCCTGACCCTAGGATTACCTTCACACCTTTTCTCCAAAGCATCCCACAGCTCTTTTGTTGTTTTTTGATTTCGGAAAGTGTGCAAGATCTCCTGAGGTAAAGCCATTCTAATGATAGCGAATGCCTGGTTCTCGGCCTCATAAAGCTTCTTATCATCGTCCTTCATCTTTGAATATGATAAGACTCTTTGTCGTCCTTCAACCTTTGCCATCAGTGGAATGTATCCCTCGTCTATACAAGTCCACATCTGCATATCATTGAATCTCGCGAAGTCGGCAAACCTATCCTTCCACCAATAATAATCCTCCAATTTCATCAACTTTGGTGGAGAATTTGTTTTTCCGACCTCGTGGTCCATCTCAAAAAACCTTTGTAGAGTTGTCATTGTTTCAAAGATTTTTGAATTCAAACTTAATTAGTTTAATTCGAAATTAATTTAAATTAACACTTTCGAATTTAGGTAAATTCGAATTTAATTAATTTTAAACTTGTTTGGAATTAAAATCGAAATTAAGTTTGAAGTCCAACTAAATTCGAAATATGTGACAAATTCGAAGGTTTTAAGAAACTCGAACGTATTAAATTCGAAATCATGTATTCGATTTTAATGGAAAATCGAATCGCGGCAAAGTCGAAGAGGCCAACCTCGAATCAAACCCTATTCTCTGATAAACTCGAATTTTGAGAAAACCCTAATACCCCCTTGATAAACTCGAGCGGCGCACGTTCGAAAAACGGCTAATACTTCGAGTTTTTCAAGTTTTCAGATTAAACAAATATTTTTACAAGTAAAAATATTGATTTCGATCAAAAACTTGAACTAATACAAAGTATATTCTGATATCCTACTTGATAAACTCGAAAATCCTCCAAAAATGCATTGAAAACCGTCCTAAACGTCAAGAAACCACAGATGTTTCTTAGTGAACACGAAGAACACCAACGAACACCCAATGGCTCTGATACCACTTGTAAGGTCTGCTGGCTACGGATCTATCTTGACGCGACACCTGCCAACGAGTGCGGAATCCTTGTTAGCGGCTTGACGGATATATCACGCACACCGAAACACGGAGACTACCACGGTGATAGACGAACAACTTAGAACGCCCCGACACAATGATTCTCTCCTCACAAAACTCTCTGATTGCAATCAAGTTCGAGATCGCCTTCTGCTAATCCTCTGACAAATTCTGCAAAAGTCTAATAATTAATCGAATTAACCATTAATTATACTGACATATTCGAGTTTGTATAGGACAAATTCGAATCTGGCCCAAGGCCTATTAGAATTTGTCCTCAATGACAAATTCGAATTTAGCCTAAATTCGAATCTCACCTTTGAAACTTATGTTTGAACTTATGTTTTATCTTAAGTTTGAATTCATCTTTGAACTTTATGTTTGAACTTCTTGTAATACATTACACCAAGTTCAAACATACAAACAATCAATATAAAACTCACATTAACAAACATATATCAAACACTTGTTAATATTCAATATCAAGTAAGCTAGCTTACACAAAATGCTATCTAAACTTAGACTGCTATCGTCACACAGGATGTACTAACATTCGGTAAGTTTTCGAGGCCCAATTCCACTCCAGAAAAAAGTTACGGCCATTTTTCTGCTGAAAATCTATAATTTCAATGTCAAAAAGTCAAATCAGAGCTGATTTTTAACAAATTAATCATTCAAGATTCATTCAAATTTTCATAAGTCCATAAAAGATCTTGGAAGTTCATTTTTCTGCAATTCATAATGGAATATGAAAAATTTTTAATGTCTGAGCTGATTGAAAAACTTACTGAATCTGAAAAGATTCGTAAGAACAATTACGACATTCTTGTTCAGTTAAATACTGATAAAGCTCTTGCTTTACGTGATGTATCAATACTGAAAGAAGAAATTCAGAGCTTAAAAGTCAAACAAAATTCTGGGAGTACAACTCTTAAATTGAAAATATCTGAATTATCAAAAGAACTTGACGATTCGAAACGAGCAAATTTTCAGAATGCAACTCAACTGAAATATCTTTTACCTGAAAGATCTTATCTTTACAAGAAAGTTAAAGATCTTGAAGAATTACTTTCCAAGACAAATCATACTGATCAAAGTTGTGTTTTAAACAAATCTGAAGAATTTTTTACTCTTGAAAATGAGTTGTCTTTAACTAAAGATTCACTTGAGAAGGAAAGACATGAGTTCTTTCTAAAAGAACAAGATTTTAAAGCTAAATCTAAATTGTTTGAAGATGAAAGAAAGATATTTTTGATCAAAGAACAATCTTTTAAAACTGATTTCCAATCATTTGATAATGACAGAAATTCTTATTTGGTCATTATCAAAGGATTAGACGATCAGATATTTCATCTTACCAAATAAATTAATGATTCTCCTTCTTTAAAAGAATTAGAGGTTAAAGATCCTTCAGTTTGTTCAAAATCTAAAGTTGATCAATCTAATTTATCTACAGAAAGTGAAAAGAATCCAATTGAATTTTCTAAATTTGATTCTTCTTCAGATCTTAAACTCAAGTATCTCCTAAAGATACACAGAGGCAAAGATAAAGTTATTGAACAACTTCCGGTAAAGATTTACACTGCTGAATCTTCGAAGTCTAATTTTCTTAAAGTTTCTGGAAGTACTGGTCATTCTTCACATAAAACAATTTCGCAGAAAAACACCAAGTATTACCAGAAACAGGCTAGAACCGGACAGTTATTCAAAGAGACGAGTTTGAAAATGTCTGAACATTTAAAGTGAAGTTTCTTTAGACACTCAGATATTAAATTTTCAAATACTCAAAGAAATTTGTTCTAGCTTTTGAAAGAGAAGCTGATAGTTATAACTTGCAATGGGTACCTAAACCCAAGTACAAGTGGGTACCAAAACCCGTTCTGAAATGGGTACCCAAAAGCGCTAACAAGTCTAGATCCAAATCTATTTGGACACCAAAGACATATTAAATTTTACAGGTTTTAGGTTTCTTATCATTTCAGATAAGAACCTGTTCTTCAATTCAACAATGGCTCCTGTTCAATTCAGTTCAGGACCCGTTCTTCAGTTCAAAAGGTTTCTACTCACATCAGAGTAGAACCCATAATGGTTTTTAGTTACTTCAGACTAAAACCCGAGCTTCTGCGACAGATGGCTTCTAATCACCTCCGATTAGAACCCGAGTCTGAGAGACAAATTTTACTGGAAATCCTGCCATGAATTCAACTCCGAAGCTGAAATTTCCAAAGAGGGAGTTTTATTTTCATCATTTTTTGCTCCTATTTTACTTTCCATGAGTTGACTAACTTTTTGTGCTTATTTCCAGGGGGAGCTACAGATACTTTGACGAGTGTGATTTTTCACGAAAATATTTGATACACACATAAAAATTGAGCTGAAAAGAAATATTTGTCTGATCTCTGAGTATATCATTGAGATTAATTGCTCTAATCTCTTTGATTTTCATAATCTCATTTCTTATGAGATTCTCTTTGTTACAATGCTTCCAATTTATAATGAATTCTCCCGTTATCTCCCAAGTGCTAATTCTTTCAAGAAAATCTGATTCTTTTCATATCATATATTAGATATTCTATTTCATTCTGATATCTCCCATATTATCTGAATATAATCTCTCTAATATTCCTTAAGCTTCAAAGCTAGAAATCTTTCTGCTGACTTCGTTTATGCACTAATCTGAGTGATAGGCATAAATGTCGCTTCTATGGTCTAACCAGAACCGGAAGACCTACCCAAGAAGCAAACCATCTATACATTGTGCGGGTGAGGGTTCTTTAGGTTTATTAGTTGAGAAGTGTCAGTTATCACAGGATACTGACAGGGTCGAGCAGATATAAAATGTAAATGAGAGGGATATTGATATTGAAAGGAGATGGTGGTGCATGTGATCATGCTTTTACTATAAAGCTGAACGAATTTATTTCTCAAAAGTGAGCCGGAGGGAGCTTAGTTGAAAAATGCTAAGTGCTGAGAGTTGAGAAAGGATTAAAAGAAAAGAAAATCCTACCTAAACTGTGTCGGTTGGGTAATCCACATAATCTATCAAGCCCTAGGCGACTAGATGTTGAAAAAGACGTCATGGACCCAGTGACGCATGCACTTAACCCCACCAACCACTTAGTTATCTCTCAAAAGATTTTCGTTTCAATAATCAAGGAGTTATAGCACATTTCTATCGATATATCATTTGAATACTATTGATATTGAAACAAGGAAGACAGTTGCTCCGGTCTCCAATTTCATTTGATGCACATTGTGTCTAGAGCTGATTATATACACTTTTAGGACATATCGAGTCTCACAGTCTACGTGACTATAAACTGCTAGTCCAAAGTGACTAAGCCGGAACAATTAAGAGTGATTCTTTCATGATAAAGGATTTCACGATGACTATTTGGAAATGTTACCAGTGTTAACATCACGCCAGCGCTGAACGTAGGTCACATAGATATTGTCTATTGTGCAAACAGGAATCCTATGTGGACCTGGACTCGTTATTTCACAAAATGAATGTGTTTCATGTTCCCAAAGTTGAAAAGCTTTATTTTTTGTTCTGAATTTACTGTTCAATTTGAGGGGGGTGAGATAAATCTGTTTTGTATAGGGGGAGAGATATCAGTTTAAGGGGGAGAAAATCAATTTCTAATAAATACTGAGTTGTAATTGTTGTTGTATTTCTTCCACTGTAATTTCATCGAATTCATGTTTCTGAAGCTTTTGCATGATGTTCATAATTTTTATGATCATTATGAGGGGAAGAAAAGCTGAATTTCAGAAACAACTGTTGTGTAGTTTGAAGTCAACTGAAGACAATTGCTACATCCTATCAAGAAAATTGATAAAGCGAGATAATCGAAAGCTATTCAAGATTCAAAGGGGAGTGTGCTTATAAGAAAAGAGAAGATTTGAGAAGAAGAGATTTGAAGATTAGAGAGCGACAAATAAAGAAGAAATTTTATCTGAAGATTCAGAGATGAAAGAGAAGAAAAGAGAAAAGAATTGAAGTTCCTGACTTGGGCTTTAAATGAAAAATTGTTTTCATCTCTAAGGGGGAGATTGTTGGGTACAATAATAAATAGAGTTTAAAACAATATTTTCTAATAGTCAGGGATTGAATTGTAAATACACAATAGTTATATTGTGTATATAAATAGAAGTTTATTGTAATGTTGAGATCGTGGCTTGGACAGATCTAGAGAGGAATTCCTTAGCAAGTCAAGAAACCCCATTGTAATATTCTCTCTATTAAGCATTCGATATTATGTGATAATTGTTCATATGTTTGTGTTTAATGTTGAATGAATTGCACGAAATCTGGAATTAACGGTATCCACAAAACCTGTGAACAGCAACTACCAGCAGCTACATATTCGGCCTCGCACGTTGACACGGCTACCAAAGTCTGTTTCTTACATTGCCAGGATACGAGTCCTCCTCCAAGGAACTGACAACCTCAGTTGTTGACTTCCGGTTCAAGCTGCAACCTCCATAGTCTGAATCCGTTAATGCTTCCAATTTCAGATCACCATCAGCATGATACCAATGTCCCAGCTTCGGTTCCGACTTGAGGTATCTCGGAATCCGCTTCACAGCTTTCATATGCATTTCTTTTGGAATGGCTTGAAACCTAGCACAAATACAAACAACAAACATTATGTCAGGTCTAGAAGCAGTTAAATACATGAGTGATACGATCATGGCCCGATATAGATTCGGATCCACATCAGTATCACTTTCTGTACCCGGTCTGAGATTGTGATTCACTTGAATCGGAGTACTGAAGTGAGCAGTCAGCTTTGTTCCTTCCATCCCCAAGCGCTCCAGAATATCGTAGACATTCTTCGTCTGATGGATAAACATACCCTCCTTCCTCTGTTCAACTTGCAAACCTAGAAAGAAGTTCAACTCTCCCATAGCACCCATCTCAAACTTTGACGTCATCACCTTCTCGATATCTTTGCACATCTGCTCGTCTGATGACCCAAAAATGATGTCATCCACGTACACTTGTACCAAGATAAAATGTTCTCCCTTTCTCTTTACGAACAATTTTCTATCAATTCTCCCTCTTTCAAACCCGTTGTCTAAAAGATGAGTTGATAGCGTCTCATACCATGCCCTTGGTGCTTGATGTAATCCATACAGAGCCTTATCAAGTCGATACACTCTATTGGGAAACTTCGGATCATTGAACCCAGGCAATTCTTCGACGTACACCAGTTCCTTCACCTTTCCATACAGATAGGCACTCTTTACATCAAGTTGATAGACTTTAAATCTTTTGAAGGATGCAAAGGCCAGAAACAAACGGATTGCCTCAAGCCTTGCCACTGGTGCAAACACCTCATTGTAATCTATTCCCTCTTCTTGGTTGAAACCCTTCACTACAAGTCTTGCCTTGTTGCGAGTAACAATACCCCGATCGTCTCTCTTGCACTTAAAAACCCATTTGGTTCCTATAGCAACTTCTCCTCGCGGTAAAGGTACTAACTCCCACACTTCTCTGAATTGTGACAGTTCTTCTTGCATCGCTTCAACCCAAGAATTGTATTTTAGTGCCATTTGCACATTCTTCGGTTCTACTTGTGAGATAAAACACGAATAAAGGCAAGTGTGAAAAGCCTCGGAGTCATTAATCATCGACAACAGCACCGTGTTGTTATTCAAACTACTCCTAGTTCTCACTCCAGAATGTGGATTAAATGTTATGCTTTCAACCGGATGATCCTTGTTTATCCTTGATGTTTCAATCTCATTGACCCTAAGATTATCTCTTAAGTTTGATCCTATTTCACCTAACGGGGGAACAACCTCAAACGGCACATTTTTTTCCTCATGATACTGTCTTCGGAAGTAAAAGTAGTAGGCTGATTCTCGTTTGTAGGTAACTCAGGTTCATTCTCTGCTGGAGACTCATCTTCTATCGTAGTAGGCTCAGAAGTTGATGGAATGCTCGTCTTTGGAAAACCTTGACCATCGTCATTCAGATTTAATGACGTTAAGTCATGTTTAATTGTACCTGCATTTCCATCCAGAGGAATGTTAAATGATTCAAACAATGAGTAATAATCAAATATCCATTCCGGACCAGTTTGAGGTTCATGTGTATAACTTGTTACATTAATGTTATACACAATTTCTACCATACTGTTAGTTTTGTTAAAAACCCTTTTGTTTGGTGAGTTAGGCACATAACCTAGGAAATAAACTTCGTCAGCCTTTTCACCAAACTTAGGTTGATGTTTAGTTTTCATTAAAGTACACGGTACCCCGAACAGTTCGAAGCCAGTTAAATTTGGTGGTCGTTTATTCAGAACTTCATAACAGGTTTTGTTCAGTGATTTGACAGTAAGGACCCGATTTAAAACATGACAAGCGGTATTCACCGCCTCCCCCAAAAACATGGTAGGAAGCTTTGAATCCGAGAGCATGGTCCTTGCTGCCTCAATCAAAGTCCTGTTCTTCCGTTCTGCCACCCATTTTGTTGTGGCTCATACGGTGCACTAAATTGATGCACTATGCCTTTGGATAGGAAATAAACACCAATTACGGTGTTTTTAAACTCTGTTCCATTATCACTCCTGATACGTTTTACCCTAGTCCTGTAGAAGTTTTCGACTTGGTCTAAGAACCCAATCAACTTTGCAGCTGTTTCGTCCTTCGTACCTAAAAAGAAAACCCATGTAAAACGTGAGTAATCATCAGTGATAACTAAACAGTACCAACTACCACCTATACTCCTTTTGTTGATAGGTCTGAATAGGTCCATATGCAATAAATCGAAAGTGGAAGCTATTGAGTTCTGAGTCTTAGACTTATGTGACTTCTTGTGTTGTTTGCCTTTATTGCATGGTACACACTTGTCTTCAAACTGAAAACTCTTCATCGGGACACCTTGCACCAGTCCATGTTTAGTGATGTAGTTCATTTTCCTCAGGTGCAAGTGTGCCATGCGTCTGTGCCATAAGACGGATTCGGTCTCTGAAGCTTAAGACAACAGACATATTGTTCCCATCGATGAATTGGAGATGTTCATGTCCAGTATGTACAAATCGTTCTTCCTTGGGGCTCTCATCATAATCCACTCTTCAGGAATTTTGAATCCCGGCTTCAGCACTAACGCTTCAGTATTAGTAAACAACACTGAATTCTTCTTATCACAGATCTGAGAGACGCTAATGAGATTGTGAACAAGTCTATCAACGTCATATACTTGATCGAGTGTGATAGTCCCATTAGTAATCACTCCTATTCCAGTGATATTTCCTCCCTTGTTCCCAGTGAATGAAACAAATCCCTTGTTCCCTCCCTTGAAGTTTGTGAGCAGACTTTGTGAATTCATATTTCTAGCAATTCATAACAACATTAAACAATATATGAACAACTATAACAATCTAACACAATCTATTGAATGATTAAGAGAAGAATATTACATTTGGTTCATGGCTTTCTTGCAAAGCAAACTTCTATTCTCTCTCTAGATCCGTATCCACTTTCTATTCTGTTCGATCCCTTCCAAAATAGAAATACTACTTCTATTTATATACACAATATAACTATTGTGTATTTACAATAAATTCCCCTGAACTATTACAAAATATTGTTTTCAACTCTACTTATAATTGTACCCAACAATCTCCCCCTTAGAGATGAAAACAATTTTTCATTTAAAGTACTCTGTTCAGGTTAATTCTTATCTTGAATCTTCTTCTTTTCTATGATCTCTGAATCTTCTTCTTTATTGTCTCACTCTGATCTTCACATCTCTTCTATTCTGATCTTCTCTTTTCTTGTAAGCACACTCCCCCTTGGATCATGAATAGCTTTTAAATCTCTTCCTTGATCAATTGTCTTGAGATGATGTAGTAATTGCCTTCAGTTGATTTCAAACTACTCAACAGTTGTTTCTGAAATTCAGCTTTTCTCCCCCTCATGATGATCATAAAAAATTATGAACATCATGCAAAAACTTCAGAAACATTAATTCAATGAAATTATAGTAGAAGAAATACAACAACAATTACAACTCAGAAATTATTACAAATTGATTTTCTCTTCTTAAACTGATATCTCTCCCCCTATACAAAACAAATTTATCTCACTCCCCCTCAAATTGATACATTTTCTTTACAAAACAAAGTCAAAGCTTTTCAACTTGACTTGAGGAAAATGAAACAAATTCATTAGTGAAATCCAGGTCCACATAGGATTCCTGTTTACACAATAGACAAAATCTATGTGACCTACGTTCAGCGCTGGCATGATGTTAACACTGGTAGGATTTCCAAATAGTCATCGTGAAATCCTTTATCATGAAAGAATCACTCTTATTTGTTCCGGCTTAGTCACTTTGGACTAGCAGTTTATAGTCACGCAGACTGTTAGACTCGATGTGTCCTAAAAGTGTATATAATCAGCTCTAGACACAATGTGCATCAAATGAAATTGGAGACCGGAGCAACTGTCTTCCTTGTTTCAATATCAATAATATCCAAATGATATATCGATAGAAATGTGCTATATCTCCGTGATTATTGAAACAGAAATCTTTTGAGAGATAATTGAGTAGCTGGTGGGGTTAAGTGCATGCGTCACTGGGTCCATGACGTCTTTTTCAATATCAAGTCGCCTAGGGCTTGATAGATTATGTGGATTACCCAGCAGACACAGTGTAGGATAGGATTATCTTTTCTTCAAATCCTTTCTCAACTCTCAGCTCTCAGCATTTTTCAACCTAGCTCCCTCCGGCTCACTTTTCAGAATTAAATTCAGTCAGCTTTATACGAAAAGCATGATCTGATGCACCACCATCTCCTTTCAATATCAATATCCCTCTCATTTACATTTTATCTCTGCTCGACCCTGTCAGTATTCCGTGATAACTGACACTTCTCAACTAATAAACCTAAAGAACCCTCACCCACACAAACTATAGATGGTTTGCTCCTTGGGTAGGTCTTCCGGTTCTGGTTAGACCATAGAAGCGATATTTATGCCTATCACTCAGATTGGTGCATAATCGGAGTCAGCAGAATTAATCTTAAGCGTTTCAGCTCATGGGATACCAAGAAATTCAGCTCATTTGAAATCGGAGATGATAATCAGAATAAATTTTGGGAATGATAGCAGAATGAAATGTACAATCTGATATAAGATATGAAATGAATCAGACTTGTTATGAAAGAATTAGGTCATGGAGAATATGAGAGTATTCTTTGAACGGGAGAATATTAAAGAGAATCTCAGAAGTAATGAGATTTTGAACATCAAAGAGATTAAATCAATTAATCGCAATGAGAGATTCAGAGAATCAGAAGATTATGAAAATATTTTGCTTTTCAGCTCAAAAAATCTTTTTATGTGTGTATCAGATATTTTCGTGAAAAATTACACACAGTTTTGAAAAATGTCATCATCAAAGTGCGTCTGAAACTCCCCCTGGAAATAAGCACACACAGTTAGTCAACTCATAGAAATGAAATCAGGAGCAAAAAAATTATAAAAATAAAACTCCCTCTAAATCAATGCAGCTTCAGAGTTGAATTCAGGGCAGGAATTCCAGAAATATTTGTCTTTCAGACTCGGGTTCTAATCTGAAGTGATTAGAAGCCATATGTCACGGAAGCTCGGGTTTCAGTCTGATGTAACTGAAAGCCTTTGACTCTGGTTCATTGAAGTCCGGGTTCTAGTCTGAATTAACTAGAAACCACTTTGATTTGAAACACGGGTCTTGATCTGATGTAATCAAGAGCCTATTGAAATGAAGAACGGGTCCTTATCTGAAATGATAAGAAACCTATAACCTGCAAAATTTAAGATGTCTTTGGTATCCAAACAGATTTGGATCCAGACTTGTTAGCGCTCTTGGGTACCCATTTCAAAACAGGTTTTGGTACCCACTTGTACTTGGGTTTAGGTACCCATTGCATGTTATAACTATCAGCTTCTCTTTCAAACGCAGAAAACAAATTTCTTTGAGTATGAGAAAATTGAATATCTGAATTTCTAAAGAAACTTGAATTTGAATGATCAGACTTTTGCGAACTCTTCTTTTTGAAAAACTGTCCGGTTCTTGCCTGTTTCTGATAATACTTGGTATTTTTCTGTGAAAATGTTTTCTGATTAGAATGACCAGTATTTTCAGAAACTTTAAGAAAATTTGACTTCGAAGATTCACCGGTGTAAATCTTGACCGGAAGTTGTTCAACAATTTTATCTTTGCCGCTGTGTATCTTTAACAGATACTTAAGTTTAAGATCTGAAGAAGAATCAAACTTAGCAGAGTTAGTTAGATTCACTTCACTTTCAGAAGACAAACCAGAGTGATTAACATTGGATTTTAAACACACTGAAGAAGGGGTCTTAACCTTTGACTCAGTTGATGAAGTAAACACATGTAATTGTTTTGTAAGATGAAGTATCTGATCTTCCAAACTTTTGATAATGACTAAATTTGAATTTCTGTCATGATCAAATGATTGGTAATCAGATTTAAAAGATTGTTCTTTGATTAAGAACATTTGTCTTTCATCTTCAAACAATTCAGATTTTGATTTAAAATCTTGTTCTTTAAGTAAGAACTCATGTCTTTCCTTCTCAATCAAATCTTTAGTTAAAGACAACTCTTGTTGAAGAGCAAAAATTTCTTCATTTTTGTTTAAAATACAATTCTGATCAGTTGGTTTTGTCTTACAAAGTGTATCTTCAAGATCCTGAACTTTCTTGTAAAGATCAGATCTTTCAGGCAAAAGATATTTCAGTTGAGTTGCATTCTGAAAATTTTCTTGTTTCAGCTCATCAAGTTCTTTAAGTAATTCAGATATTTTCAATTGATGAGCACAACTCTCAGAGTTTTGTTTTTCTTTTAAGTTTTGAATTTCTTCATTCAGTATTTGTACGTCACGTAACGCCAAATGTTTATCAGTATTTAACTGAACGAGAATGTCGTAATTGTTCTTACGAATCTTTTCAGATTCAGTAAGTTTGACAATCAGCTCAGACTTTGAAAATTGTTCAAACATCATTATGAATTGCAGAAAAATGAACTTCCAAGATCTTTTATGGACTTATGAAAATTTGAATGAATCTTGATTGAATAAAACTGAATCTTGAATGATTAATTTGTTAAAAATCAGCTCTGGTTTGACTTTTTGACGTTGAAATTTTAGATTTTCTGCAGAAAAATGCCCGTAACTTTTTTCTGGAGTGGAATTGGGCCTCGAAAATTTAGCGAACCGGCTATGCCAGTTCTAGAAATGTAGATCTCTTTTCAAGCTTCGATTTGACGTATGGTAGGCCTTCTAACGATGTTCCAGTCAAAAGTTATGGTCAATTTAAGCAGAATAGGTCATATAGTCAAACTCGAATGATAAAAGAATGAAACTCGAATGGTTATGACTGAAACTTGAATGAAGAATGATAAAACTCGAATGATTAAGTATGAAACTCGATTGATTAAGTATAAAACTCGATTGATTAAGTATGAAACTCGGATGAAGCTTATTGAATCTCGAATGAAGAATGATTCAACTCGAATTACACTGTGCTCAACTCGAATGAAACATGAAGTTTCTCGATTGATGCTTTGATCAACTCGAATGAAACATGAAGTTTCTCGATTAACTCTTTATCCAACTCGATCAGTTAAGGATAAAACTCGAATGAAGCATACATAAAACTCGAATGAAACACAAACAAACTCGAATAACAACTTGATCAAACTCGATTAAAACAAGGAATTCAGTGTTGCCCGAGTTTGAACAGGAACTGATCAAAATCAAGTTCAAAATGACAATTTTCAACAAAAATTCACGAATTGATTTCAGATTGAAATCAAACCTGCGGTTTTCACACACAAACACTTTTTGAAAAACAACTTTGGCTAATTTCAGATTAAAATCCAAAAATCGATCAAAAACCTCAAGAACACACACTTTTTTAAAAATTCAGTAAAATCCAAATTAAATCTTGTGTGTTTGGAATTAAAATCTGATGTTTATCACAATGATTTCGACTTTAAATGCTCCACCTTCGTTCCAATTTTCACTTCAATTCATCCACAAAATCAAAAACCTCAATTAATTTTCTGTTTTCGAAAAACTTGATGGAACAGTGTTCGAAAAAAAATGAAAATTCAGATTCAAAATTCAATCAATTTAATCCATATTAGGCTCTGATACCAATTGTGAATTCATATTTCTAGCAATTCATAACAACATTAAACAATATATGAACAACTATAACAATCTAACACAATCTATTGAATGATTAAGAGAAGAATATTACATTTGGTTCATGGCTTTCTTGCAAAGCAAACTTCTATTCTCTCTCTAGATCCGTATCCACTTTCTATTCTGTTCGATCCCTTCCAAAATAGAAATACTACTTCTATTTATATACACAATATAACTATTGTGTATTTACAATAAATTCCCCTGAACTATTACAAAATATTGTTTTCAACTCTACTTATAATTGTACCCAACAGACTTCTTTCCCCAGTCATGTGCCTTGAGCAACCACTGTTGACGAACCACTTGTTGTTTAGACCTGTAGTTAGCTCCTGCACATGAAAAAAAATAAGTTACTTATCACGGGGAACCCAAGCCATGACTGACTTGGTAATACCGTTCTCATCCACATACGTGAACTCTTTCAAAAACCCATCTCTCCTTTAAGGTGACTTGGGTGTTTGATTGAGAACCTGTTGTGGCAAAGAGTGATTTAAATTCACTCTCGGCCTTTGGTTAGGCATTTGCTATGGAGCCCTCGAATAATTTCTATTATAGGGCATTTCATATTGATATCCCTGGGCTCTACTTGGTGTCTAGTGTCTTTGAGGAGTGTGAGACCTAACTGGAGTGTAAGTCCTTCTAGGTGTTGTACTCCTATAAGATTGTTGAGGTCTTAACCTAGATTGATTAGGGACTCTATTCGGTGAATTAGTCCTAACCACTTCATTTGGTCTAACCGACACAGGTACTTGTCTAACAGCAGTCTTTGGTGTGGCATTCACAATCTTCTCAGTGTTTTGAGAACCACTTGTTCTAGCTACACTTGATGAGGGTTTATGTTGTTCAGGCTTTCCAACACTAGGTGTAGATTCTAGCTTTTTATATGGATAGATGACGCAACATGTCCCCTTTCATGACATCTAAAACAACACATTTTATTTATTGACTTCTTATGAGTGCCCTTTGACTTTGGTGTCTCATTAGTGTCAGTTTCTTTCTTCTGAATTACCGTGACTATTTCCTCCTTCTGATTATGAACCTCAGGTTTAGCTTCTCCTAGAATTTTGTCACTAGAAGACTGCACAAACTTGACTTTCTTAATCGTAGCATTATTAGTCACCTTAGTTGGTTTATCCTTATCAGATTTAGACACAGTTTCAGTTTTTACCTCTGACTCAACTGGTTTTTCAGTCTTATCCTGAGGCTGAGGCACATAATTATCATTAAAAGGTGGAGGACTCTCTTTATAACCCAAACCTACTGGTTTCTTAGACTGACGCTGTGCATCTAAGATCTTCCCTAGATTCAGTGAAGAGTTCATAAACTTTTCTAACTTACTATTTACCTCTGCAACCTTAACCTTTGATTCAGCTAGCTCTACCTCTTTAATAGTAAGTTCTTTGGTTAAAGCCTCAACATGCTCATACATAAGCTCTATCTTCACACACTGCTCACTTAGGTTGTCTTTTAGAACTATTACATCTTGAGCATCTGCTTTCAGCTTATTCCTAAGATCTTCTTTAATATCTTGGAGACTAGCATTATCTGATTTTAAGGATTCTATTTGAGCAGTTAAATTACTATGTGTTTCTAGCACTAAATTCAATCTATTATTAGAAGTAGCACATAAAACACATAAATCACGGAATGTAGAAAAGTTCAGAATTACCTTTGTATGATCAGATTCCATGTTAGCCATCTGCACGACAAACTCTAGAACGGTCTGATTGTCTGACTTCTCCACCAACACAGGACTTGTATCATTCTGTTCTCTGTCCTCTGTCACTTCCTCTGCTCTGACATCCCCGGTCTCTGTCACTTCAGCCATGAAGGCTCTAGCATTAGACTCTGGATGTGAACTCCAATCATACGTCCCATCAAGCTGTCTGTCCGATGATACGTTGGTTAACAGACCAGCAATGTTCGCTTGACTACTCAAACTACCAGGCTGATATCATCCCTGAGATTGATTCTGGTAGTTTTCAACTTTAGGCCTTTGACATTCTCAAGCAAAATGTCCTAACCCCTGGTAGTTATAGCACTTAACTTTGGATTTGTCGAACCCAATCTTATTGTTGCTAACGTTCAGATTTCTGCCGGCTCGTTTTATGAATCTCTGGACACTCTGAGTCACCTTGGCCAGTTGTCATTGAAGACCCATTTCCTCCAAATCATCAGGATCTACCTGATCATAGTCCTCTTCCCATAATGCAGGATCGTTGATTTTTCTTTGTTCACAATTTCCATATGCTGCAACAAACGAAGCCAACAGATTCAGATGAGTGTCGGCTGATTGTGCACTCATAGGCATCTTTGTGTACTGTTGAGAAGTAGATGCTGACTGAGTCGGTTTTTCTTCCGGTTTAGAATACCCTAAGAAAGCCCGACTACTTGTGTCTTCTACGTCCACTGGAATAGACATTTCGCCCGTGAAGAATGCTATAGCTGTTTTCAGTTCACTCACGACCGAAGGTTTAGACTTTCCAAAATACTTGTCTGGATCTTGGACATGATCATATTCCCTTTCCTTCTTGAGTAACTGAAAGTTGTAAGCCCTCAGCGTACCAATGACTCCTTCGAGCGTAAGAGTTTCAAAATTTTCTTCATCATGCTTTATGAGGGCTACGTATATCTCCCATTTTGCTGGTAAAGCATCAAGAAGTTTCTCAATCTTCTCAAGTTCATGATACTCGACATTGTGATTATCCAACTCTGTCAATAAGTGGTAGAATCTCGGTCCTTCCTTTTCTAACCCTCGGATTTCCCTTACACCGTTTCTCGAGTGCATCCCACAACTCTTTGGCTGTACGACGATTCCGAATTGTGTGTAGAATCTCCTGAGGTAGTTGCATGCAAATAATGTTAAACGCTCTTTTCTCAGCCTTATATAGTTTCTTGTCATCATCCTTCATCTTCTGATATGTCAGGACTCTCTGACGACCCTCAAACTCCTGAGCAAGCGGAATGTATCCCTCGTCGATATACATCCACATCCGCATGTCATTGAAACGAGCGAAATCGGCAAACCTATCCTTCCACCAGTAGTAGTCTTCCAACCTCATTAGCTTTGGGGGAGAATTCGCCTTATCAACCTCGTGGTCCATTTCGATAAACTTTTGCAAACTAGTTATTCTTTCTAAACTTTTTGAATTAGAACTTAATTAATTTAATATGAAATTAATTTAAATCAACCCTTCGAACTTAAGTAAGTTCGAATTTGATTAATATTAAATTCGTTTGAAATTAAATTCGAATTTCAATAAGTTCGAATTCAACAAATTCGAAATTCTGACAAGTTCGAGGTTCCTGCCAAGTTCGAAATCTGACAAATTCGAATCTCAGCCAAATTCGAATTAAACCCTAAAATAAATTCGAGACGAGCGTATTTTCTGACAAGTTCGAATTTCTGACAAATTCGAACAAACCCTAATACCCCCTATGTTCGAGCGCCGCAAGTTCGAAAAACAACCAAAAGTTTGATTTATTCAAGTTTTCAGTTTAAACCAATATTTTTAAGTCTTAAAATATTGATTTCGACCAAAAAAATGAACTAATGCAAACTTTTCTCCGTTATCTTGCTTGTATAACTCGAAAAACTAACCAAAAAGATGATTTTTTGGTCCAAAAATGTCAAGAAACCACGGATGTTGATTATGAACATGAAGAACACGAAGAACACCCTTATGGCTCTGATACCACTTGTAAGGTCGCCTACCTACAGATCCTATCTTGACGCGATGCCGTCCAACGAGTGCAGAATCCTCGTTAGCGGTTTGACGGATAGACCACGCACACGGAACACGGAGACACACACGATGATAGATGAACACTAGAACGTCCCGACACGTGATTCTCTCCAAGAACAAACCCAAAATCGCCTTCCAAGTTCGAGATCGCCTCTGCCTTAATCTCTGCTCTGGTTTTGCCAAAGTTGTTAATTAAAACGAATTAACCCTTAATTATAACCCCTGATTCGAACTTGCTCAGGACAAGTTCGACTGTGCCCAAGGCCCACGAACTTGTCCTCTATTTGTTCGAACCAGTGACTTTGAACTTACCTTTGAACTTATGTTTGAAATTACCTTTGAACTTATGTTTGAACTTATCTTTGAACTTATGTTTGAACTTATAAGTTCAAACATACATACAATCAATATCAAACATATATATTAAACATATAACAAACATGTATAAAAAATATATCCAACACATATTAATATGCAATTACGAACAAATTGACTATTACAAAATATTGTCTATACTTAGACTGCTATCGTCACCCAGGATGCACCAACAATCAATGGTCATTAGCAATTAATCAAAGTGATTAACAATGTTCATAAGAAAATTCAACTCAATTAGAATGAAATTCATCGGTGATGGATCGGGAAATCAATTAATCCAATCGATTTACGATATGAAGGATTAATTCAACTAACTACATAAATAAATTATGATTAGTGACACTAAACTAATACAATTATTTAACATTAATTATGCAAGACTAAAACAATTCATTAAAACAAAGCATCCAAAATTATTTATGAATTTAGAAGAAAAGGGAAATACAAGAATACATTCTAAATAAATTTATACAAAAAAAAAATGTAAAGTACATCATAAATACCCTTAGAGGGCCGGCCCTTGGATGGTACACATCCTAGGTGTTGACTTCTATTTTTTTATTAAAACACCATACACCATCAACATCATATCTTCCATCAACTTTCTCTTTCATTTCATCTAGATTTATACTCAACCTCCAATTGAAAGACCAACTTTTTCTCTATAAATAGAGAGCTTTTCCTCTCATTTTAATCACACCAAAAATCTCTTATTTCTCTCTTGAAGGCCGGCCACACACACATACTCAACAAAATTTTTCTTTCAAGTGTTCTTCAAGTCTTCAAGTGTTCTTGGTGCATCAAATCAAGATCCAATTTATACTAGTTTGCATCTTTCTAATACATCAAAGTAAGTAAATACTAACCTATTACATCGTGTATTTATGTTTATATAAGTCTTGCATAATATATATAATCACCAACAACAACAAGTTTCATAAAAACTCAAGTTTATAAGTCACTAGTTTTTTTTTAAGTTGTTTTCTTCAAATGTGTTTATAAATATATAAACACATCATGAAACTGTAAATATTATGAAAAACAAGTGATATATATATATATATATATATGTTTTATAAATTTTATATAAGTAGTCTTTGAATAAACAACAAGAATCACTAGTTATTTCAAGTTTATGAACAACGGAATTTCGGCAGAAAAGTTGCATCGACTTTGAAAAATCATAATTAATTCATAACATAACAAAATGAGTTGATTCTTTTCTCAAAAGTTAGATCTATGTCTTAACTAAAAATCTGGAAGTTTTCATAATTTATTATGGGGTTTAGAACCCCCAGATATTATTTGGGAACCCGAAAGTTTGACAGCTCAAAAATGGCCAACATAGGGTTTTCAACAAGCTTTTTCCCTAACCTAAACATCTCAAAAAATGGCCGTTCTTGACTTTAAAAATCTTTGTATATAGTAGTTTAGTGTCCAAGAAAACCAAAGCCTAAATCATTTTGGAACTTGGTCAAAAACAGCCTCAAAATAGGCCGAAAACCTTCGAAAAGCTGGAAAATTATATATATATAAAGTTGACGTTTTAAGTGGGTTTTATTTACAAACTTGTAATGTTGGGTGATTTAAGACATAAAACCTACATATTTATCATATGTGAGAGTTATTAAGTCCCTATTATCATTTAGGACTCGATTAAACACATCCGGTGCATCACCCATCAATCTACGCTAACTTGCATTTTACGCAAATATTTTGCCATCACAAGCTTGGTGAGTCTTCATAGCCCCTATTTTCACACTGTTATGTTTTGGGGTTGAAATACATGCTACGTTTTCATATGGACACGGAAACAACTTCATTTCTATTATGTATTACACATGCGGTTCCATCAGCCCTCAAATCATGAACCGTTAATTGCATTTATTTGTAAGCGCGAATATATTGTGGATAGATCTATCGGGAGTCATGCCCCCCATTCGGGTTACTCTTAATCGGCTAACGGAGGGATGCATATATATTCAACACACGGTATTACGTATGGGAATACTGCACAGGGCAAACCCATTTAATTAAGCTTCGGTTGCATGATGGTTTATATGTAATACATAACATGGAATTTATGATTTTATAAATTCAAACTCAACTGTTGTTGTCCATACAATAAATTATTTGTATATAGTAGTTTAGTGTCCAAGAAAACCAAAGCCTAAATTGTTTTGAAACTTAGTCAAAAACAACCTCAAAGTAGGCCGAAAAACCTTCGCAAAGCTGGAAAATTATTTATATATATATATATATAAACTTGACGTTTTAAGTGGGTTTTATTTATAAACTTGTAATGTTGGGTGATTTAAGACATAAAAACCTATATATATACATATTATCATATATGAGAGTTATTAAGTCCCTATTATCATTTAGGACTCGATTAAACACATCCGGTGCATCACCCTTCAATATACGCTAACTTGCATTTTACGCAAATATTTTGCCATCACTAGCTCGGTGAGTCTTCATAGCCCCTATTTTCACACTGTTAAGTTTTGGGGTTGAAATACATGCTACGTTTTTCATATGGATATGGAAACAACTTCATTTCTATTATGTATTACACATGCGGTTCCATCAGCCCTCAAATCATGAACCGTTAATTGCATTTATTTGTAAGCGCGAATATATTGTGGATAGATCTATCAGGGGCCATGTCCCCCATTTGGGTTAGTCTTAATCAGCTAACGGCAGGATGCATATATATTCAACACACGGTATTACGTATGGGAATACTGCACAGGACAAACTCATTTAATTAATCTTCGGTTGCATGATGGTTTATATGTAATACATAACATGGAATTTATGATTTTATAAATTCAAACTCAACTATTGTTGTCCATACATGTCAGATTTACGTGTAAACCTATGAGCTCAACAACAATTTTGTTGACGTATTTTAGCGTGTATTTTCAGGAAATTAAGGCAAGTGCACCGCATCGGAAATATTTTCAAGCTTCCGTACTTTTGGAGTTGCATGCATTTTCAAACCATAGGAGATTTATTTGCATTATTATGATTAATTTAATTATGTATTTAATTCTCTGTATCTTGCGAACTACTTACACCTTATATTGATTATGTAAAACATTTCTATATTTCAAAGTTATATCGATGTATTTTTGAAAACGTCTATATAGTGGTCGTTCGTTATGATTATGGTTACGCTTCCGCGACGTCACGCTTCGTTGCCAACCGGTGTAACGGGGTGTGACATTTAGGAAGATCTGCTAGCTCACTATCTTTTCATGCACTACGGTCGTCTCCCTCATCATCCCTCTAACTTTTCCTCAACTCATCCTCTCTATAACTCTCCCCCTGAGCTGCACGATCTTTCAGCAGCTTCCCCAAAATGGCCTCAAGGGTTGCAATTTTTTGTTGTTGGACATCCACTATCTGATCCAAATTTGCATTATGATGTTATAGCTCTAGGACTGCCCTTGACAGTTGAAGAATTTGAACTTGTTGATCATCAACTCGAGCTTTCAGTTGAAGAAGAGTCTGGTCAACAGATGAAGTTGACCCGGGAGGTGGAGTAGTAGATGTGGAAGGTGCTGATGGATCTACTCTTTGTCGTTTAGCCCATTGATGTCTGGCAACCAAAGCCTCTTCGGCAGGAACATATTCTTCTTCTTCTTCTTTTTCTTCATCTTGTAGATGCCAAGACTGATGTTGTTCAGTCTGTGATGGCACTACGACTTGAGAATGGTAACGTCCCAGATTCATTGACAGATTCACAGCCTCCATGAGATCTCTGGTTATGTAAGACTCTGTCTCAGAGTCAGTCTCAACCGCCGCAGTATAATCTTCCGGCTAATAGTTTTTAATGTCCTCAAAAATGTTGCTCGGGGCCTCAGGGGGTTGAAGGATATTTTGAATAACTTCTTCAGCAATTTCTTGTTGAGCTGCTCCACCATGAGCAAAGATATCTTCCAGAGCTTCCTGTCTCGGATCAGCTCGACTAACTGGGGGGGAACCACTGCTGTCTGTGCTGGTATTGTCACTCGCTGAGCTGGTGCAGCTGAATCTTGTGCTGCATTGGGGCCTTGTTGCTCGATAACCGGCCATGCATCTTCGGCCGAAGCAATGTATTCCAGATCTAGCAGAGCTCCAAATAAGGGAGTAAGCTGAGGTCGAACGTTCTCTACTCGGCGTTGACTGTGGCTCTGAAAGTCCGTGGAAATTCTCTTATCAATCCCAGCTACCACAACCACTTCTGGTAACAGTGGCAAATCCAGTAAGAAGTGATGAATTATCATCATAACAAACTGCGGATACAACAAAAATCGCTCCCGACTTGGCGCTGTTATTTGATGAACAAACTCAGCAAATAAGAATCCTGAAAAACTATAAGGCTTGTTGGAAACTAGCGAGATCATCCCGGACTGAAGCTTGGATGTCATCGTATCAAACCTGCCTTCTTAGGTGCAAGACATACTAGTAGAACGTGCATCAAAATATCGCCATGGTCCTATTAAGCCACTTTTGACATGTGAGGTCTTGGCTAAATCTTGTGCATATCTCATTCTTTGAAATGCTCGTTGTCTCAGAGGAGCTGGATAATCAATCGGCAACTTTAACAAAAAAACTCATGATTTAATCCTTTTTAGACTTAATTGACTGATGAATCTAGTCCTTAAAGGTTCTAATCGAGTTTATTGATGTTCCATTTTAGGTTTAATATCCTTAAACTTAGAGTTTGTAACCCTATGGTTTTCGGTTATCTAAACCTAAAATACATGATTATAAGTCCTTTAAACCCCCAAATATCACTTACTTTCTTGTTTAGAATTAGACCTATACTGAATAGTTGATAAGTTCGAGTTGGAACATCAAGATCTTCATGTAATAGAAACAAAGTCATAGGGTATACGACAAGTTTGTAATCACTGATGGTAAGTTCGTAATCACCCATTTAAGTTCGTGATGAATCAAATTCGTGAGTAGGTGAATGGATTTAATGACTTTGAACTATTTATAGCCCCACCTACTGTGCTACGAACTTAATTGACCTAAGTTCGTGCGGACTTAGGTTTCCACGAACCTAACTTGAAATTTTGAAAAATTGGAAATTTTACAACTTTTTCAACATTTTCAACTTTTCACGGAACACTTCACAGTAAGCAACTAATTATCACGCATCTATTGTATTTCCAACTAAAATGCATCCTAGTATCTGACCTCGATCCTGTTTATTTAACATTTACCTAGAAAACTATAAATAGAATAAAAAAATAAAAATAAAATAAAGTAAAATAAAAATAAATTGCAAAACTTTTAAGATAAAAAATATACTAACTAAATTTTTTTACGAGAGAGTCATAGAAGGTTCAATCAGATATCTTTTCCAACGCACTTTAAATGTTGCAATTTGACACTTTGGAATTTTAATATTCCTTTATTGTTTGTTGTAACACACATACCATGCCAAGTATTGGTATTGTTGTCCACTTAAACACGCAACACTATAATTTTCCTTTGACCTTTTTATTTATCAAGAAATTACCTTACGTGTCCCACAGTTAGACATACTTCTGTAATCAAGATAGACATACAATCATTATGACTTTTTGGTAATTGCAAATCATCTTTAAAAGGCAAACGTCGGACACAATTCTGTATTCACATACAACCTGTCTCTGATACTAGTTGTAAGGTCTACCTCTGCAGATCTAATCAAGGTGTGACGGCGTCAAACGAGTGCAGAATTCTTGTTTGACTTAAACGGATCGATCACGGGAACACAGAGCCTAACACGATGCTGGTCGAACAAGTATCGACCCCACAAGATGTATCGCTCCGTTTGAATGCTATGAAACTCTCTGAATTTGTCTGAAACTATTCTCACTAGCTCTGAAAGTAATTTTCAAAGTGTTAATGAAATAACACACATAAGTTCATGATATAACCCTTACGTTCGTGCATGGCCCAAGCCCACGAACTTATAAGTTCAAGCCCATGCAGATAAGTTCGTATGAACTTATCAGGACTAAGTTCGTACTAACTTATAGCCCATAAGTTTGTACCCATGAACTTATCCTCGTGAACTTATCCTCATAAGTTCATACCTCATGAAGTTATCTGGATATCATGAACTTAACCTGCAAACATGAACACAATACACAATCATGAACTTAAGACATAAATATGAACAAACGATCATGACTTGTATTAATAAGGCCCTTTCTATTACAAATGACTATCTATTACAAAACTAGTCTGCTGTCGTCACACCGGGTGTACCAACATCAATGGATACAATCGTTTAATGAAATAATTGTATCACTTAATAGATGGAAGTTATTTTATGAAAACCAATAAAATTATTTGATCCTATACATTTAACGTATACTTGACGTTCAAAATAGATAAATGTCAAAGAAAAAGAGATGTACATTAATGAAAATCTACTAGAATTTGTAGTAGATAAAATTACGTACGCCTTCTAAGACATATATAACGTTTTGAATTGTTTAAAGACGTGTTCGATTAAAATATGTTATGACTCAACAAAATCAAATAAAAGTCACTTTATAAGATCAAGTTGACAATTATTTATTAAAGTTGTCATGATATTGTCTTTGGACTTATGATTAAGTCCTGAAGACAGTTTTGTTGTTTCAAAAGTATATTTTATGAAAGAAAATATTTTTCTTTGTTGGAAATTAATTTAGTTGATGAAAAATAATAAGTTTAGGGGTCTTATTGTAGTTAGTCTATAGTCTTGACTTTGTATATAAATTGGAAAAATGTAGTACTGTTGATGTACGGGAACTTGTACGCATTTTGCATAGATTGGAATATTCAATTGTACGGCTTTGTCAAAGTTTTGGGAATTGTGATTTCATTCTTCATCGTATTGTAAATTCCATTGTGATGCAATATAATCATTCGGTTAGTATTCTTGTTGATCTTAATCTGTTGTTGATAAATTGTGATTGATTGAATTAGAATATCAATTGGTATCAGAACCTAAAATGGCAAGAATCGATTGATTTTGAAATCTGAAAGTTGATTTGTTAAACACTGTTTTATCAAAATATTTTCGCAAACAGAAAATCATACAAGGGTTTTTAATCACAGGATGATTTGTTTTGAAATTTGGATCGAATGTGAGGTTTTCCAAGACGAATAAATTGATATAAGTTTCAGATTCCAAATCAAAACACACAAAAAGTTCTTTGAATTTTTGTGAATTTTTGGGTTTTGGGTGTTCTTGACTGTTTTTGCAAATTTTGGTGTTTTGATATGTTTTTAGGCAAAAAGTGTTTGTAATCAAAAACCGAACACTCGAAATCATTTTTGGGATCAAATAGAGGATTTTTGATTAACAGTTGGGATTTTGAACTTGAAATTTTTAAAAACCTGCTTAAACTCGGTTAAAACTAAAACTTTAGTTTTAATCGAGTTTGATCAAGGCCAGTTCGTGTTGCATAAGTACTTTGATCGAGTTTTATAAAGTGGGATTCGAGTTGGAAGTGTGTTTTTATTGAGTTTGATCGAGTTTAATAAACTCTTCTTTCGAGTTTTATAAAACAAACTTCCAAAAGAAGTCAAGCATTAATCGAGTTTGATAATACCTCATTCGAGTTTGTTGAAACGTTTCCCGAGCTTGAACAAACTTTATTCGAGTTTATCAAAGTTTATTCGAGTTTAATCAAACACAATTCAAGTTGACACAGTTTCAATCGAGTTTTATTGTCTTGTCATCCGAGTTTGATTACTAATCCTTCGAGTTTAATCACTTTAGATTCGAGTTTGATAAGGACCACTTCGAGTTTTACATTTCACCATTCGAGTTTCATACTTCTTCATTCGAGTCTCATAAATCTTTGATTCAAGTTTGATCCTTTTACATTCGAGTCTCATAGTTCACTGATCGAGTTTGAGCCTTTGCTATTCAGGTTTTATTCTTCTTGATTCGAGTTTGATCATACTTAATTCAGGTTTGATTATTCATTCGTGTTCATTCAAAATCAATGAATTTCCATTAAAAGATCATGGAAGATTCTATTTAATCAAGTCACAATGTGGAAAGATGCACTAGCCATGGGTTCGGAAACCAAACCTCCTATTCTTTATAGAGGTGAGTATGTACAGTGGAGGGAACGGATTCTGGAATTCACCAGTTTCCATGACCTATCAGATGAGATGTTGAAAGCCTTGATAGAGGGACCAACAATATTTCTTGAAAAAATTCTAGCTGTACCAAACGACAATCCTCCAATATTAGAGAGAATAACAGAGATCATCAATCTGAATGAAGCTCAGAAACATAGAAAGATGGGAGACAAAATAGGTCTCAAAAGGCTTAAGAATCACAGGAATCGAATCTAAGGTTAAGATTAGCTTGCAACATAGTGTTGTTGGCACTTTGCAAGTAATTGCGAGATATTGCAGTATAAGTGATAGTTTTTCACAGAGAATTGAGGGACGAAAATTTTTCACGTTGAAGAGACATTGGATCAAGCTAAATACAAAATTAAACTATCATAAGATTTTTACTCTAATAAGTGTCTAGGTGCCACATGTATTGAGATGTGATTCATGTAATTGGATTAAGTTGCGATCTTAGTCGATATACCACAAATATTGCTATTTTTAGGTATAAACGTGTTTTATGAGAAGCTTACATGTACAGAAAATGACACAAATAAACATGGATAATAAAGAAAACATTTCTTGGAAATGATGTATTAATGAGTTAGAATGATATTTCATCAATACATATTATGAAAATGTGGGATGAGAATCGAATAGAAACCTATGTTTCTTCTCGAAACTAATATGCAATGACGAGTAGTTGGTACTAAAATGGTTTTATAGATCCAAATTTTAACTAAATGTGTTAGCTTCAATGCATTGAAGTATTCATCTCAATTCCAGACTTGAATAACAAACAAGAACAATGTTTGATTCATAAAAAAGGTTGTTGGGAAATAGTTTAAGTACATTCAAGCTGTTAGTTTAGACTTCTCAGACTGTTAGTAGATTTTACATGTAAATACAAAGTTCATGCTGCTAGTTGAAGAAACTCGAGCTGCCAGTGTAAAAGTTCAAGCTGCCAGAGCAAAACAACTCAAGCTGCTCAGTTCATGCTGTCAAGAGATTCAAGCTGCTCAACAGTTTCAGAAACAGAAAGTGCTGATTTTCAGGAAACGATATCTACATGAAGATTCCAGCATATCTACTATCAGAGAAGTCATAGTTCGTCAAGGAAACATATCAAGAAGCAATATAAATACAGAGAATAGGTCGTTCTATTGTGTAGGAGTTTCTGCATATTTTGAGTCTGTAATTGCTTTGTTGATTAAGTTTTCTTAAGCCTCTAAGGTTGTAAAACCCTAAGAACAGTCTGTGTTCTTCGTCTAATCAAACAGATTAGAGGTGATTGTAATTGATGAATTCAGCAATACAAACAGTCTTGATTAATTCCTGTGTGTTTATTTATTATTGATTCTGAAAGTTTTTGTTAAAATAATTAAGTGTTATTCCGCAAACTTCTTGATTAAACTTTGATTCAAAGCAAGATTATTGATTTATACTCTGATAAGTTCAAATCAGTTAGTCTTGGTAATTCATATTTTAGATCCTGTCAAGTGGTATCAAAGCCAGGTTTGTCAAACCAGGTTATTCAAATCAGGTTTTTCAAACCAGGTTACTCTTTGTTTTTTCAAAGTCAAAAACTTTTTTTATCTTTTTACAATGGAATTTGAAAATAGCAGCAGTGGATCTGGGCAAGGACTCAAAGTGCCTATGCTCAAGCCCACTGAGTTTGAGATGTGGAAACTCAGGATTCAACAGCATATTCAATTCATTGATTATGCCATATGGGAAGCTGTTGAATTCCCTCCTGTAGTTGATCCAGAACTTGATGATGAGGGAAAACCAGTCAAAACTCCTCCAAAAACTAAACTTGAAAGGAAGGCTAGAATGAATGAAGTGAAAGCACTCACACTATTACAAATAGCCATTCCTAATGCTTATCAACATCAGTTCAAAAAGTTTTATACTGCTCACTCTCTTTGGAATGCCTTAGAGAAGAGGTTTGCTGGTAATGCCAGTACCAAGAGAAATCAAAAAGACCTCTTGAAACAGCAGTATGAAAACTTTTCTGGTGGCAAGAATGAATACCTCACTCAAATCTTTGACAGGTTCAACAAACTGATAAGTGAACTGGAAAGTGCAAAGGTCAATCTGGATCAAGATGAAGTCAACAGAAAGTTTCTCAGATGTCCTGGAGAAGAATGGACAGTCTATGCTGCACAATGGAGAACAAAAGACACTCTTGATGAGATAGAATTGGATGATCTGTATAACAGTTTAAGAGTTTTTGAGACTGAGATTGATGCTAAAAAGAAATCATTTTCTTATAATCACAATACTGCTCTTCTATCTTCTGAAAAATCTAATAACTGTGATTCTTTCTCAGGTGGTGATGGCAACTCTGCTGAAACTCACTATGAGGCCTTTGTTTCCAATGATGGATTATTTGCTCTAAATGTTGAAGACTTGGAACAAATTCATCCAGATGATCTTGAAGAGATGGATTTAAAGTGGCAACATGCAATGCTGACCATGAGGGCCAAAAGATTTCTGAAAAGAACTGGTAGGGCCAACTTTCAAGCCAAGACAGAAGGCAAACCATCTTTTGATAAATCAAAAGTGGAATGCTATAAATGCCATAAGCTTGGTCACTTTGCCAGAGAATGTAGATCTCAAGGTCAACAGCCATCAAGGACTTCACAGCCCATCCAAGCGTCATCATCAACAGCACTTGTCTCTCAAGAAGACAATGTGTTTGACTGGAGTGATCAGACAGAGGAAGAATTTCAAAATCAAGCACTTATGGCAGAAACATCAAATGTCTCCTCCACTGAACTACCATCTGAGGTAAATTCTAAGCTCTGCTCTCAATCATGCAAAAATATGGTTAAAAAGTACAGAGATCATAATGAGAGCATGTGCAAAACTCTAGCTAAGATGGAAGAAAGGAGATATGAATACATGCAAGCCATAGAAGATCTGGAAAAACAGATCAATGATTATAAGGACAATGAGATTCAAATGGGTTATGATAGAACCTATCATGAGTGGGAGAAAAAGGAGCTAAATAAGAAAATAGAATCTCTAAATAAAAAGGTAGAAGAGACTGAACAAAAGGTGTTTGAGGCTAATAAGAAGCTAGAATCTGTTAACATAGATCTAGGAAACTTCAAGTTAGCAAATCAAAAGCTAGAACACCTAATGGAAGTTCAATTCAAAGATAGAGTGAAATCTCAGGTCAATCCCAAAGAAGGAATAGGATATAAAGCTACTCCACCTCCATACAATAACAAGTACATTCATCCAATGAGTGAGGTTGCTGATAGACTTGTCAATGAACCACTAGATGAGTCTATGACTATTGTAGATCCTATCCTTGATAACAGTCCTGAATTAAAAGAAGATAAGAGTCAAAATAGAGACTGTGACACAAAGAGTGCACCCATAGAAGTCCAAGCTCCCAGTAAGAAAGGAAAAGAGAAGATGAGTGTATGCAATGCTACTCCACAAGTTTCTGTACATTCTAACTGTAACACTGCATCTTCATCAAAAGGAACTAAAAGAGGTAAAACTGTTTCTATCTGCACATGCCAAAAGCATGGTGTTCAAAAGTTTCCTAAACAACAGCAGGTAAGAGGGAAACCAGAGAAACAAGAACCAGAAATTGACAGAAAAGTCTGGTGTTCCAATTCAAACTGTCAAAAGATGCTTTCACTGTGGAAGGAAGAATCACTTAGCCAAGGATTGTTTTTACAAACCAGCTGTTGCAAAACAGACTGTGCATCACACAAAATCAAATCCTAATCAGGCAAAGCACTCAAAAGTGAAACCTTCCACAGCAGCTCCAAAGAAAACAGTTGATCACAGATTCTCAAAAGTTAATAAAAAACAGTCCACACATCAAAAACAAGTTTTGGCAAAGCCTAAATCAAGTTTTAAACAAATGTGGTGTGTCAAGGACAAATCTGTTGCTCAAACTGCTAATGCAAAAGATCAGACTGCTAAGTCAAAATCTGATGCTGTTAGTGCAAAAACTGAAACTGTTAGCACTACAAACACAGCTCAAGCTGCTGGGCATCAATCTGGAGCTGCTAGTGAATTATCTGAGACTGTCAGAAGAAAAGATGATCAAAATAGTTGGATACCTCATATTATCACTAAATACTCTCCAAAGACTCCATCAGTTGATCTCACTAAATATAAGAAGTCAAAAACAGTTTTTAGTTATGTCAATGTACAAGGCCAACCCAAAACCAATTTGGTTTGGGTTTACTCCACTACTAACTAAGCTGTTATTTGTGCAGGGCAACCACAGGTCTCCTCATAGATCAAGATGGCATCTGGACAGTGGATGCTCTAGGCACATGACAGGCAATTCTGAATGCTTGTCAAATTTCAAAGGTTTTGATGGAGGTTTTGTTGCATTTGGAGGCAACTCAAAGGGAGGTAAGGTTACAGGTAAAGGTACTGTTAATGCAGGAAACATGACATTCCATGATGTTCTGTATGTTGAACAGCTTAAGTACAATTTATTGAGTGTCTCTCAAATCTGTGACAAACAAAACATTGTTCTGTTCACAGATTCTGAGTGCATTGTTCTTTCAAAGGATTTCAAAGTTCCTGAAAATCTTGTTTTACTTAGAACACCAAGAAAGGACAATGTTTACTGCCTGGACACAGATCTTTTACCTAAGTCAAATACTTTAAGCTGTTTAATATCCAGAGCATCATCAAATGAGTCTGCTCTTTGGCATAGAAGGATGTGTCACATGAACTTCAAGTCCATGAATGCTTTAGTTAAAAAGAATCTGGTAAGAGGATTACCACAAAAGGAGTTCATTTGTGATGATCATTGTGTAGCATGTCTTAAAGGTAAGCAACACAAAACTTCTCATAAGACCAAAGAAGTAAATTCAATTTCATCTGTTCTTCAGTTGCTACATATGGATCTATTTGGTCCAACATCTGTTTTGAGTTTGAATAAAAGGGCATACTGTTTAGTCATTGTTGATGATTTCACCAGATTTACTTGGGTATACTTTCTTAGGTCCAAAGATGAAACTGCTGAGCTAGTTAAGTCTTTTGTCCTTAAGATAGAAAACCAATCCAATTCCAAAGTTAAGGTGATAAGATCAGACAATGGAACTGAATTTAAAAATCACATTCTAAACAGTTTTTGTGAGTCCAAAGGCATTGCTAGACAATATAGTGCACCAAGAACACCACAGCAAAATGGTGTAGCTGAAAGAAAGAACAGAACATTAATTGAGGCTGCTAGAACAATGCTAGCTGATTCAAATCTGCCAATGACTTTCTGGGCAGAAGCTGTTAATACAGCCTGTTATGTTCTAAATAGGGTTCAAGTAGTTCAATCACAAGGGAAAACTCCCTATGAGTTATTCCATAACAGAAGTCCCCTAATAGCTTTCTTCAAGCCCTTTGGATGCCCATGTACTATCCTTCACACTAAGACTCACTTAGGGAAGTTTGAAAGTAAGGCAGAAGAAGGATTCTTTGTAGGATACTCAACTCAAAGCAAAGCCTATAGAGTATACAACAGTGTGTCTAAAACAATTGAAGAAAGTGCCAATGTTGAGTTTAATGAAAATACTGCTAATATCAAAGGCACTGGTCCTGATTGGTTGTTTGATTTAGATTCACTAACAAATTCTCTGAGCTTTGTTGAGTATACTGCAGAAGCTGATGCATACAGGGTTGAAGCTGCTAACACGAATTCTCATGCTGCCAATACAATTTCTCATGCTGTTGGCACAAAGTTTCAGACTGCTGCAGATTCAACAAGTTGGGATGATTTCACCACTCTACCACTTCTGTCATGTGATCCTCCAGGGGTCCTGAATGCTCCACTTAATGCAAATCCAGACACTGAAGTGCCATTCCCAAGTCCTGACAGTACAGCTCCAACACAAAAGGAAACAGTCCCAGTTTCTAGGCTAGCAGTCCCAACAGCTTCTCAAGCTGTTAGCCTAGAAACTCAAGCTGTTCCAGAAACTGAACCATTCACTGGTTCTGATGGAGATGATACAAACCTTGGAACTTCTTTTTAAACGGAGAGAGAGCCCACACTAAGAGTTCACAAGTATCACCCTCTCAATCAAATACTGGGTGATCCAAGCACTCCAATGGATCCTCATAAACAGCTCCATACAGACAAAGATGGCATAGATGTGGATATTCATCTATACAGATCCCTTATAGGATCTCTCATGTATCTAACATCTTCAAGACCTGATATTATGTTTGCTGTCTGTGTGTGTGCTAGGTTTCAATGCTCTCCAAAGGATTCTCACTTGGTTGCTGTTAAGAGAATCTTTAGATATCTTAAAGGCCAACCACATTTAGGTCTATGGTATCCTAAAGACTCTCCTTTTGAACTAACTGCTTATTCTGACAGTGACTATGGTGGATGCAACATTGACAGAAAATCCACAACTGGTGGATGTCAATACTTAGGAGCAAGACTGGTCTCTTGGCAATGCAAAAAGCAAACAACTGTCTCCACATCATCCAATGAAGCAGAATACGTAGCAGCTGCAAGCTGCTGCTCCCAGGTAATGTGGATTCAAAATCAGCTAAGAGACTATGGTATGAATTTCTTATCCACTCCTATTTATATTGACAATTCAAGTGCAATTAGCATTGTGCAAAACCCAGTGAAATTCCCAAAAACCAAGCATATAGAAATCAGGTTTCACTTCATCAGAGATTGTAATGAAAAGAAGTTAATCCAAGTTACCAAAATACATACAGATGATCAGCTAGCTGATCTATTTACAAAACCTTTTGATGTGGGAAGGTTCACTTTCCTAATATCAAATATTGGTATGGTAAACATGGATTAATTGGTTTTCATTATTATCGACTCAGTATGCTAATTTAAGGGGGAGACACTGTTCCATTGAAAAGTTGCACAATTTTACACTAACAGCATGAGTATTTTCTCATGCTGCTAGTTCATTTTCTCGGACTGCTAGTTATTTTCACTTGATCTGTCAAAGTGTGCAGGGTATTTGGGTAATTCTTCAAAATGTGTGCGCGGGACCCAACCTTTTCAAAACCTTTAAAGGTCCCGGTTTCGTTCAGTTGTAACTACCAGTTACATATTCTTCTTCCACGGCCTTCTGCTTTCTCTCTGAACGAATCACACATTCTTCTTTCAAACCCTAAAACCATCGTTTGTTCATCCATGGAGTTCGTAAAAGAACACAACTGCCTCCCATACACTCTGAAACACGCTGAACTCCAACCGTTCCATGCAATGATGGATTTCCTCAGGCACTCCCATATCCATCATGCACTATCCATAAACCCTACTATATACATCTCCCATATAGAACAGTTTTGGAACCATGCATCTGTTCAAACCATCAATGGAGTGCCTACCCTCCTTTCCAAGATTGATGGAACTGATATCCATATCACTGAGGAATCCATCCGACATCACTTGCATATTCAAGATGCCACAGGTATAACTGACCTAACCCTTGATGCTTTACATACAGGTCTTTTTAATATCGGTTATAGGGGTCCTGCTGATTCTTTTACTTTCTTAAAAGCCCATTTTTCTCCTAAATGGAAATTTCTTGTACATATCATTCAGCAGTGCATAAGCCCCAAAAGAACTGGTTGGTCTGAATTTTCATCTAACATTGCCACTGCCTTAGTGTTCTTTTCCACAGGCCAACGGTTCAATTTTTCCAACATGATTTTTCAGGGGATGTTAAGGCATCATTCCCTAAAGAGTGGGAAATTTTTGATGTATCCTAGATTTTTAGCAGAAATCATTGCACACACCTGCACATCTTCTCATACACATAAAAGGATACATGTTTCCCACAGGCACTCACTATCCTCTATTAAGAGACTTTTGAAACATAGTGCCAACTTTTTGAGTGTTGATGTTCCATTGCCTTCTTCAATGATGAACATTATTCCACAACACAGAGGAGAGGGTCCTGAGCAGGCTCAGCCTATCATCACTGCTACACCCCCAGGACCCCAACCCCCTCCTCCAGATACACAAACTCCCTCTGATCCTTTTGTATAGCCCACACGCCCACTCAGATACTTATACAAAAGAAAAAGGGGACCAGGAGCTCCTTCCTCCTCCTCCCATCAGCAAGAGCCATATATCCCTGTGCAGGAGGATACTCCTGCACAGAATATCCAAAGGGAACCAGTTGAGGACACTCCCATTCTCTCTCAGGAGGTGAACATCTCTTCAGAGATGGTTCATATGGGTTCTGTGGCTGGCACTACTGATGTCTCTGCACAAGAGGCACAGGACAGTGCCAACATAGCTAAGACCACGCCCATGGCAACAGCAAGTGTGCAAACACAAGCTGGAAGTCCCCAGAACCAAGAAAAGAGGGGCCCAGAAGTTTCTACCTCTGGTCTTAATGTCAGTGATAGATCACAAGCACCTCAGGTGTTCTCTGATCTTGAGGCTAGTCTGCAACAAATGCTCTTAACGGATCCCAGACTCAAACCTGTTGTAGCTATGTTGGACCATCAAATGTCCATCATTGCTGCACAGGGGGCTCAAATTTTTGCTCTCAAGCAGGCAGATGCTGCTCAAAATAAGCGAATAAATTATCTTCACAGAGGCTTCACACTCTGTGGAAATAAAATTATGAAGTTAGAGCAGATGATTCAAACCCAAGGGGCAAAGGTTGTGGTTTCTTCTGACCAAACCAATGCTTCCAAAAAGGGGGAGAATCAGGAGGTTCCCACATCAGTCCAAGCAGCTCCAACAACAACAGTCCAAGAAGCACCAACAGTTCCAGTTTCTAGGCTAGCAGTCCCAACAGCTTCTCAAGCTGTTAGCCTAGAAACTCAAGCTGTTCCTTCAAAAGCCACTGGAGTTGTGATCAGAGAAGGAATTCAAGCTCCATCAAGCACAGTCCAAGCTACAACATCTGCTACAAAAGACAAGGGCAAGGGCATTCTCATTGAGTCTCCAAAGCATAAATTTTCCTCAAAAGAAGCCCAAATTGCCTTTGATGCTGAAGTTGCCAGAAGAATAGCAGAAGAACAAGACAAAGAATTAGAGCAGCAAGCCCAAACCCCAATGGATGATGATGAGACTTTAGGTGATTACTTAAAGGGGTTTGTGGTCAAGCAAGGAGCAAGGAAAAGAAAGATGCCAACAGGGCACTCCAAGGCTGAGCATAGAAGATTTCTTATCAATTTTGCCTTTGCAGCAGGTATTCCAAAGAAAATGGCTCAGTCCATGTCTACTGAAAGGCTGCAGGAGATTCATGATAAGGAGATGGACAAAAGACAGAGAACAACAGTCTCTCCAGAAGCTCAACCATCCCAAGAAGTCCAACCAACAACCCAATCAGTCCAAACTGAAGCTGGTGCCAGTGCACCTACTCCCACTGATCAAGCAGCTGTCCCTATTCCTTCATCGGTTAAGAGAGTGCTCTTTGAGCAACAACTACAAAAGGCTATGGAGATAGAGAAGCTGATTGATCAGCATGATTTTACAAAGCCTCAAATTAACTACTGGTTTGCTAAGTCACTAGATGACCGTGACTTGAGAATAAAGTTTGTAATCAGAAGAGAGTCTGGACCTGAAGAAGAGTATGACACTTTTTGGCAGATAGTACAGAAGCTGACCAGAGATGAATTGATAAAGATGTACAATATAGGGTCAGTTACACAAGTAAGGTCTGCTCTTCCACAAGTCAAGCAACTCATCAAAGATCTAAGTACAGTGGTTGATTCTGAGTTTGCAAGACAAGAGATAGAAGATGCTGAAAAGAAAGGGAAAAAGATCAAGCAGATTGATCTGTTTGTCAAATCAAAGACATTCAGAATCAAATTCACAGATGGATCTGGTATTTTCTTCAATCTTGAGTATTTCAATTTTTCAAAAGATATGCTGCTGTAAATAAAATCAGCTAGAATATCTTGTGATAAAGAAGAGATGAAGAGATAATTTTTGAAGGCTATAGATCATAAGCTTGCACAGTTGTGAGTTTTTGAAAGCCTTGGTTTGTAAATAACAGTTTACTTATTTATTTCCATGTTTTTATAGAACTTAAAGTCTTGTAAAGAATTTAAGTTAGGGGGAGATTGTTGGGAAATAGTTTAAGTACATTCAAGCTGTTAGTTTAGACTTCTCAGACTGTTAGTAGATTTTACATGTAAATACAAAGTTCATGCTGCTAGTTGAAGAAACTCGAGCTGCCAGTGTAAAAGTTCAAGCTGCCAGAGCAAAACAACTCAAGCTGCTCAGTTCATGCTGTCAAGAGATTCAAGCTGCTCAACAGTTTCAGAAACAGAAAGTGCTGATTTTCAGGAAACGATATCTACATGAAGATTCCAGCATATCTACTATCAGAGAAGTCATAGTTCGTCAAGGAAACATATCAAGAAGCAATATAAATACAGAGAATAGGTCGTTCTATTGTGTAGGAGTTTCTGCATATTTTGAGTCTGTAATTGCTTTGTTGATTAAGTTTTCTTAAGCCTCTAAGGTTGTAAAACCCTAAGAACAGTCTGTGTTCTTCGTCTAATCAAACAGATTAGAGGTGATTGTAATTGATGAATTCAGCAATACAAACAGTCTTGATTAATTCCTGTGTGTTTATTTATTATTGATTCTGAAAGTTTTTGTTAAAATAATTAAGTGTTATTCCGCAAACTTCTTGATTAAACTTTGATTCAAAGCAAGATTATTGATTGATACTCTGATAAGTTCAAATCAGTTAGTCTTGGTAATTCATATTTTAGATCCTGTCAAAGGATGTATTGCATTACAATAAAGCTCGTGGGAGCGTAGTAGCAACTCCAATAGTGTATATGGGATACATACTTGTTATTGAAAATGAAATTCCATTATAACAAGATTATATCCTGCGTAGGAACTGTTTTTCAATAAAGATAATTTAAGTCAAGTGACATAAGTTGATGCAAATATGATAAATGGTCAAGATACATGGAACCATGAATGATTTCATGTAACATCTAATGACATAAATTGAGTACACCTCAATGTTCTAGCATATATGATGAGCTAGAAAGTATGCAAATCCGTTCAGATATGTATTGTGTCATAATGTGTATTAAACTTATGCAAAGTAGCAGTCTAACCCTGTAAACGTTATTGTGTTGTACTCAAAACACACGATATTCTTGAAGAAGACAATGAGAAGTTTTGAGATATTGGACTACTGGATGAACACACATGAGTAAAGGTGTTACACATAAATGTGTTTAAGTCTAATAAATAACAATATGAAATTTGATATACGAAATGTTCATTATATTCAAATTAATATGTATTATGATCACAATCACGTTAAGTAATTAGGATTTGGTCATTCATTGATATGGGATAAAACGAAAATCGATATTTTAAGTTCATTTCAAAATACGAAGAATGATGATATACTGCAGATAAAAGCCCCATTAGGGTTATGCATTCTTGTGTGCGAATATGAATATGATTCATAAGTATATGATATTGATATTCATTAAATGAATGTCTTGGTATGATAAAATATATTCTGCAGGTATAGTATTTTTGGGAACAACAAACAATAAACTTAATGATATTCATGTTGATACACCCGGTGTGACGATAGCAGTCTAGCTATGTAATAGATAGTCATATGTTATAGATAGGGCTTTATTAATACAAGTCATGTTTGTTTATTCATGTTTATGGATTAAGTTCATGATTGTGTATGTTGTTTACCTTTGCATAATAAGTTCATGAGTGTGAGAATAAGTTCTTAAGGCATAGGCCACAAACTTAAGTCACACAAGTTCGTACGAACTTAGCTGCCCTAAGTTCGTACCTGCATGGGCTTGAACTTGTAAGTTCGTGGGCTTGGTCCATCCACGAACTAAATGGTTATATTATGAACTTGTTTGTGTAATTTCAGGTACTTTTGGAGAATCACGAAATTAGAGTTTGTCAGATCAATCAGGATGAACGTAGAGTGTTTTTAGAGAGTCTTGGAGAGATACATCATGTAGGGTCGGTATCATATCGGCTGACATTGTGTTAGGCTTCGTGTTTCACGCGTGATCGATCTGTTAAGCGTCTAACGAGGATTCCACACTTGTTGGATGACGTAGCGCCTTGATTCCATCCATAGACGTGGTGACCTTACACTTTATAGGGATGAATATGCACTTGCTAATCAAGTCTCATTAGTTTATATTGTAATCTATTTTAGCATGTTTAAATCCTTGAATATTATGAATATTCTAAAATTCCACAATCGATCACAGTTGTGAGAATGACAATGAATTAAGATTGATGTTACTTGTTTGGTTGATATTGAAAGCGATGAATATAGACATACGATTAGTCATACCCACATGTGTAAAGTTTGAGAATTGACATTGGTTAGACCCACCTCCAAGATAACTTCAAGGATTGTTGTGAAAAATAATCTCGAATTGACCTTGTCTTTATATCCTTAGAACTGACATACATATTGGTTCCTAATATTGGAATCAGATGTCTTAACAAGATCCAACGTCATCTTTAACACTAGTGACTATAAAGATTGAAGTTAGACACCTTGTGAACCACAATCAGGACATATGTAGACACTTCGTGAACACTAGATGCTAACCATTTCCATGCCCAGGGCAAGTGTGAGTTTGTGGGTCCTATAGTTCCCTAGAGATATTACCCTTATGCAACGACTAATCTGAGATGAACCTAAAGGGTCGCAAAAAAATAGATGATGAACTTACAAAGACTTACCATAAATAGAATTTATGTTTCCATAAATAGATTTATTGGTTCGACCAATTAAAGAATATATATTATAGGTGTTATAATTTATTTGATGTTAGAAGACCTTGATATGGATCAAGGACTAACATGAAAAGTAATCAGGGCTTTCCATTTGAAGTGGAAATGACTTTCCGTATAAGGGAAAATATTATCTAAGGTTATAAACCCTAGATGATCATTTCTAATGTTGATCAATTCTCGACCTAATTGTGCCTCCTTGTATGAAATTAAGGAATTAGGGTTTGCATAAAGAATTATAGGAGACATTACCATAAATAGAAGATGTAGGGAACAAGAGAGAGGAAGGAAGCGCCGACCGTAAGTCTCACAACCTCCTCCCCTCTTCTCCTTTGTTGCCCTAACTTTCCATCTTATAAGCATGTCTTCTTTCCTTAAATCCTCCATTCTCATTTCCTATAAATACAAGGCCTCCTCAATCATTCATTCATTCTTGCACCTCACAATTCTAAGCATTAGAGAGCATTCTATCTATGCATTGAATTGGTCTTACAATGTTTTCTATTTAGAAAAGTTAAAGTAAGAACTAGTTATCTTTTATAAGATAGGAATCATCCTAACGTGTGAAGCTTTAGAGATCACCTCCTTTGGTGATTTGTGAAGTGTCACAGGCTTCAACGGGATCTTCATTAGTCTCTTCTGAGGTATGAGTTCTTATTCATCTTGTTCCTTTATGTTCTTGTAGTATTAGCATTTGATCTTGTTTGGATTTTATATATAAGTTGTTTATATGTTTTATTCACGTCCTTTTTCTATTAGTTTGTTTTACAAACGTTTTTCATAACCATAAAACCCAACAGTTGTATCTAAGCCAGGTTAATACATCAAAAGCATTACAAAGACTTTCCATAAATAGAATTTATGTTTCCATAAATAGATTTATGGTTTACCCAATTCAAGAATATAATTATATGTGTTATAACTTATTTGATGTAAAAAGACCTTGATATGGATCAAGAACTAATGAGTAAAGAAATTATGGTTTTCTAATTGATGTAGAAATGACTTTCCGTATATGAAAGGGAAAATGATACCAAATAGCTATGTTCTTTTGCGTTTGTACACATTTATGTAGTGTACTGTTTTTTGTGCAAATTTATATATTGTACTTTTAAAAGTGTTACAATTAGGTAATTGGTTGACCCGATGACTAGTAATATGTCACTCAACTATCTACTTGAAACTGTGTAAGTCTTATAAGAGAAGGAAATTGATTCTATGTTTAAACTTATGTTAATACAATACAACGTGAAGGGGACATTATATTGTAATAATTGAAAAAAATGGCATAAACTAGCCAAGGAATAAAAACATAATAATGATGGTAGATCTTATCACCTAAGCCTAAATTTGGGTTTATATCTTTAACACCGTAATCAGAGTATGAAGTTTCAACTGTGAATATGAATTGATATATGTGTGTGTGTGTGTGTCTATATATACATATACATACATATATATATATATATATATATATATATATATATATATATATATATATATATATATAGACACACACAATTAGTAAAAGATGAAATACATATAGTTTAAGAAAATTTGGAAGAGACGAATTTTTATGTCTGGTAAGTAGGTATGTTGCAAATGAAACCCAACACATGATTTAGATATAATCATGAATTCAGATCTAAATGTCCAACTGATGAATATATTTATATTGATGAAGAAAGTGAATAAAATAACCAGGGTAGATCTTATGAATACTTCATACGAAAGTATGAAATATTTATCACGCCTTATAAATCCAAAGTGCTTTTAGCTGATAAGCAAGTACTTTGTAAATGATAATGAAGATGTCATAATAACAAGTTTAATATATAAAGAAGTCAAGTTAAATACGTAGTCAAATTACATTGTAAACCAATAAATATTATATATTTTTCTGAGTAACAAACCTATTATGATAAAAGGTTCAATAAGAATGAGAACTTGTTGATGCAATTTCAAAGATATACTAAATGAGTAGTGGGAATAGAAAGAAAATTATTGAGTAGGATTTATCATGAAAATCACCAAATTTAAAATAAATGGTAAAATTACAATACTTGATTATTTAAGGAGTAAATGCATCTTTAACATAAGCATTTGTTGCGAAATGAACTAAGTATAATTATGCAATTGAATTGCCGTTATCAGAAGTAGATAAGATGTGAAAGTCTAAACAAAATTTAAATATAACAGATCATTAATAAAATAGCGAAAGTGACAATTTCACTAATATGCTATTGATAGGTTATTAAATTTTTTTTCATACTTATATAGCAATGTTGCTATTTATATGACTCTTGTAAGGATAACAGGCATGTAACAATTACAAATTGTTAAAGTGATTATGTCATAAACATATGATGGGATTAACTATCAATTTTGACAAACAAGATATAACGATAATGTTTATAGGTTATGTTGGGAAATAATCTAAGTATGTCAAACTGTTAGTTAGATTTCTCAAACTGTTAGTAGTATTTCCTTGTAATTACAAAGTTCAAGCTGCCAGTTCAACAAACTCAAGCTGCCAGTTCAATAGTTCAATCTGCCAGACTTAAAAGTTCAAGCTGCTTAACAGATTGATAACAGAAAGTGCTGAAATTCAGGAAGTGATATATATTATAAGATTTAAAGATCTTCCAAGCATATCTACTAGCACAGAATCAGAGTTCGTCAAGGAAACAAAATAGAAGGCTATATATATATAGATAGACTAGGTCTTTCTATTTTGAAAGTGTGTACGTGCAAGTTCTGTAATTGTGGTGCTTCATTGTAATTGCTTTCTGATAAGTTTCTCTAGCCTCTAAGGTTGTAAAACCCTAAGAACAATTAGTGTTCTTCGTCTAATCAAACAGATTAGAGGTGATTGTAATCAGAAAATTTTGGCAATATAAAGGTTTTGATATTGGTTATATTTATCTGTTATTTATTCAGAAAGTTTTCTTAAAACAATTAAGTGTTACTCCGCAAACTTCTTAATTGGACTTCGATTCAAAACAAGGTTATTGGTTTACACTCTGATTTATTGAAACCAGTTAATCTTAGGTGATTTTGATTTTTGACAAGTGGTATCAGAGCCACAGGTTTTATTTGTTATTCTTTGTTTTCAAAGTCAGAAACTTTCTTTGTTTAAAAATTTTATTTTTCTGCAATGGAGTTTGAAAATAGCAGTACTGGATCTGGGCAAGGACTCAAAGTGCCTATGCTCAAACCCACTGAGTTCAAGATGTGGAAACTCAGGATTCAACAGCACATTCAATTTATTGACTATGCCATATGGGAAGCTGTTGAAAATCCTCCTGCAATTGATCCTGAACTAGATGCTGAGGGCAAACCAAAAAGAACACCTCCAAAAACTGAGATTGAAAAGAAAGGCTAGAATAAATGAAGTGAAAGCTCTTACTCTTTTACAAATAGCCATACCTAATGCTTATCAACATCAGTTTAAAAAGTTTTATACTGCTCATTCTCTTTGGTTGCCTTAGAGAAAAGATTTGCTGGCAATGCTAGCACCAAAAGGAACTAAAAGGATCTCTTAAAACAGCAGTATGAAAACTTTTCTGGTGGTAAGAATGAAAACCTGACTCAAATTTTTGATAGGTTTAATAAGCTGATAGGTGAATTGGAGAGTGCTAAGGTCAGCCTGGATCAAGATGAAGTGAACAGAAAATTCCTCAGATCTATTGGTGAAGAATGGACAGTCTATGCTGCCCAATGGAGAACCAAAGAGACTCTAGATGATATAGAGTTGGATGACCTTTACAACAGCCTGAGAGTGTTTGAATCTGAAATTGAAAATAAAAAGAAATCCTTTTCTTACAATCACAACACTGTTCTGCAGTCATCAACATCAACTGATAAATCAAACTGTTGTGATGCTAATGTCGCAGGAAGAATCATTTGGTCAGGCATTGTTTTTATAAACCATCTGTTACAAAACAGACTATGGTTCAAAAACATGCCATTGTTCAAAACTCAGAAGTTTCAAAGGACCAAACACCTGTCACATCAGTTCCAAAGAAGACAGTTGATCACAGGTACTTAAAAGTCAACAAAAGACTGCCTACGCACCAAAAACAAGTTTTAGAAAAATCTAAATCAAACATAATAAGGGTGTGGTGTGTTAAAGGCAAAAACACATATAAAACTGCCAATGCAAGTCTTGGGACTGTTAAACAAAAAGTTGGAACTGGTAGTACAAATTCTGCAGCTGCTAGCACTTTGAACCCAGTTCCAACTGCTCAGTCTAAATCTGAAACTGGTAGTGGATCTTCTGAGACTTTTAAGTAAAAGGTTGGAAAGAACACTTAAATACCTCATGACATAACTAATTACTCTTCACAGAATCCACCAGTGGATCTCACTAAGTTTAAAAAGACACAACGGTAAGGACAACCCAAAACCAATTTGGTTTGGGTTTACTCCACTACTAACTAAGCTTTTTTTGTGCTTGGAAACCACAAGACCTAACTTAAGACATGATGGCATATGGACAATGGATGCTCTAGGCACATGACAGGAAACTCTAAATGCTTCTCAAATTTCAAAAGCTTTGAAGGAGGGTTTGTTGCATTTGGTGGAAATTCCAAGGGAGGTAAGGTAACAGGTAAGGGTACTGTCAAAGCAGGCAATATGATATTCAATGATGTTTTGTATGTTGAATAGCTGAAGTATAATTTACTAAGTGTGTCTCAAATCTGTGACAAATAAAATATTGTTTTATTCACAGACTCTGAGCGCATTGTCTTCTCAAAAGATTTTAAAATACCTGAAAATCTTGTTTTACTCAGAACACCAAGAAAGGAAAATGTCTACTGTTTGGACACAGATCTTTTATCCAAATTAAATACTTTAAGTTGTTTGATATCCAAAGCATCATCAAATAAGTCTGCTCTTTGGCACAGAAGGATGTGTCACATGAACTTCAAATCCATGAATGTTTTAGTCAAAAAGAACATGGTAAGAGGTTTACCACAAAAGGAGTTCATTTGTGATGATCATTGTGTAGCATGTCTCAAAGGCAAGCAACACAAAACTTCTCATAAGGCCAAGGAAGTAAATTCAATCTCATCTGCTCTTCATCTTACTCATATGGATCTTTTTGGTCCAACATCTGTTTTGAGTTTGAATAAAAGAGCTTACTGTTTAGTCATTGATGATGATTTCACCAGGTTTACATGGGTTTATTTTCTTAGGACTATGGATGAAACTGCTGAGCTAGTCAAATCCTTTATTCTCAAGGTTGAAAACCAATCAAATTTAAAGGTAAAGGTGACTTGGTCAGACAATGGAACTGAGTTTAAAAATTCTATCTTAAACTGTTTCTGTGAGTCTAAAGGCATTGCAAGGCAATATAGTGCACCTAGAACACCACAACAAAATGGTGTAGCTGAAAGGAAGAATAGAACTCTAGTAAAGGCTGCTAGAACCATGCTAGTTGATTCCAAACTACCAATGACCTTCTGGGCAGCGGCATTAAATACAGCCTATTATGTTCTAAGTAGGGTTCAAATTTGTCCAGTCACAAGGGAAAACTCCATATGAGTTATTCCATCACAGGATTCCCTTGGTAGCCTTCCTAAAACCTTTTGGCTGTTCATGCACTATCCTCCATACTAAAACATCTTAGGAAAGTTTGAAAGTAAGGTTAAGGAAGGATTCTTTGTAGGATACTCTACTCAAAGCAAAGCCTATAGAGTATATAACAGTGTATCTAAAACCATTGAAGAGAGTGCTAATGTTGAAGTTAATGAACACACTGCAAATGTCAAAGGCACTGGTCCTGATTGGTTGTTTGATTTAGATTCACTAACAATCTCTCTATGCTTTGTTGAGTATTCTGCCGGAACTGTTGAAAACAGTGTTGAAACTGCCAGCCCAAATTCTCATGCTGGTAACACCAAAATTCAAGTTGTTGACACATAGTTTCCAACAATTGCAGATTCTCCTACATGGGATGAGATATTGTACTTCCACTTCTCTCTTGTGACCCACCAGGGGTCCTGATTGACCAACAAGACATACATACAGAGTTTGAAGTGCCAATCCCAAGCCTTGAAGTAACAGCTCCATCCAATAGGGAAACAGTCCCATCTTCTGATCAGATTGTTACTGAAACAGAATCCTCAACTGGTGCTGAAGGTGATGATACAAATTTGGGTAGCTCATTTCAGACAGAAAGGGAACCTACACTTAGGGTTCACAAATATCATCCTCTTAACCAGATAATGGGAGATCAACGCACTCCTGTGCAAACAAGGACAATGTTTCACAAGGAGTCCACTGATGCTGAATCAGCAGTCCCTGAATTCAGTCTAGCTACCTTTGAACATGCATGCTTATGTCATAATTAGAGCCAAAGAAGGCATTTGAGGCACTGAAAGATCCATCTTGGATTGAGGCAATGCAAGAAGAACTTTTGCAATTCAAGATTCAGAATGTATGGACTCTAGTTGACTTGCCCAAAGGTAAGAGGGCAATTGGTACATGATGGGTGTTCAGAAACAAGAAGGATGAGAGAGGTGTAGTGATCAAGAACAAAGCAAGGTTGGTAGCTCAAGGATACACTCAAGAAGAAGGAATAGATTATGATGATGTCTTTGCCCCAGTAGCATGGATAGAAGCCATCAGACTGTTCTTAGCTTATGCCAGCTTCAAAGGGTTCAAAGTGTACCAAATGGATGTGAAATTTGCATTCTTGTATGGTAAAATTGAAGAAGAGGTCTATGTGTGTCAATCCCCTGGATTTGAGGACTATAAGTATCCAGACATAGTGTAAAAGTTAGACAAAGCCCTCTATGGACTCCACCAAGCTTCAAGAGCATGTTATGACACTTTGTCTTCATATCTTCTACAGAATGGATTTAAGAGAGGTAGTCTAGACAAGACACTATTCACAAAGTCCATCAAATCAGAGATTCTTCTTGTTCAGATCTATGTTGATGATATCATCTTTGGATCAACAAATGACATTTTGTGCAAGGAGTTTGAAACTTTGATGCACAAGAAGTTTCAAATGAGTTTAATGTGGGAACTAACTTTCTTTCTAGGATTGCAGGTCAAGCAGAAACCTACTGGACTTTTCATAAGTCAATCAAAGTAAGTGAATGACATCCTGGAAAAGTTTGGATACAAGGACACCAAGGTTGCCAACACACCAATGGACACTCATAAACAGCTTGATGCAGATAAAGAAAGAGTGGATGTGGATATTCATTTATACAGATCTTTGATAGGTTCACTAATGTATCTCACATCTTCTAGACCTGATATAATGTTTGCTATTTGTGTTTGTGCCAGGTTTCAATGTGCTCCAAAGGACTCACATCTGTTTATTGTTAAGAGAATCTTTAGATACCTCAAGGGTCAACCAAAATTAGGCCTATGGTATCCTAAGGACTCTCCTCTGGAACTAACAGCTTATTTTGATAGTGACTATGGAGGTTGGAACATAGACAGAAAATCTACAACTGGTGGATTCCAATATCTATGAGCAAGACTAGTCTCTTGGCAGTGCAAAAAGCAGACCACAGTCTCCACTTCATCCACTGAGGCCGAATACGTTGCAGCTGCCAGCTGCTGTTCCCAAGTGATGTGGATTCGGAACCAACTGAGAGACTATGGTATGAACTTTCTATCTACTCCTATTTATATTGACAATTCAAGTGCAATTAGCATTGTACAAAATACAGTGAAATTTCACAAAACCAAGCACATAGACATTAGATTCCATTTTATAAGGGACTGCAATGAGAAGAAATTAATCCACATTACCAAAATTCATACAGATGATCAGTTAGCTGATCTATTTACAAAACCATTTGATGTAGGAAGATTCACCTTTCAAGTATCAAATATTGGTATGGTAAATATGGATTAATTTGTTCTTCATTATTCTCCCTTATTTCATGAGGAAAATACTTATTAAATGTTCTTAGTTAAGGGGGAGACACTGTTTCATTCGATGATGCTTAATTTTCAACTAACAGCTTGAGACTATTCTCAAGCTGCTAGTTCATTTTCTTGAACTGTTAGTTGTTTCTCTTGATCTGTCAAATGTGCATGGTAATTCAGTCATTCTTCATAAGATTGTGCACGGCACTAGATATTTTTGAAAACCCAAAACCTTTAATGTCCCAGTTTCATTCGATTGCAACTACCAGTTGCAAAAAATATCTTTCACAATCTTTTCATCTTCTCTCTCTGTGCGATTCTCACACAGTCGTTCAAAACCATAAATCAACGTAGTGATCTCCAATGGAATTTGTCAAAGAACATAACTGCCTTCCCTACTCTCTCAAACACGCTGAACTACAACCATTCCATGACATGATGGATTTTCTACGAAGTTCTGATATCCATTATGCTCTAACTGTCAATCCCACCATATGTGTCTCACATATAGAGCAATTTTGGAAATCAGCCACTGTCAATACCATTGATGGAATCACTTCTTTTGCATCAATCATTGATGGTAATCCCATTACCATCACTGAGGAGACTATACGCCAACATCTGCATCTTCAAGATGCCACAGGTATATCTGATCTCTCCCTTACTTCTTTACACGAAGGTCTTTTTGAAATTGGGTATAGGGGCCCTACTGAATCTTTTACCTTCTATAAAGCACATTTTGGAACTAAATGGAAATACCTTTTCATATTATTCAACAGTGTTTAAGCCCCTAAAAGGACTGGTTGGTCTGAATTTTCTTCAAATATTGCCATTGCCTTAGTGTGCTTATCAACAGTTCAATTTTTCAAATATGATTTTTCAAAGGATGTTAAGACACCATGCCTTAAAGAATGGGAAATTTTTGATGTGTCCATGATTTTTGGCAGAAATAATTGCAAAATCTTGCGATAAATTTAAAGTACATAAAAGGATACATGTTTCCCATAGGCACTCTTTATCTACTATTAAAAGAGTTTTGAAAAAAAGTGCCAATTTTCATAGTGTGGATGTCTCTTTGCCTCATGCAAGGAAGGATGTCCATCCAATAAACGGAGGAGAGGGTCCTGAGCAGGCTCAGCCATCTATTACTGCTTCACCCCCAGGACCCCAACCCACTCCTCATGATAAAAATACCTCCTCTGCACCTTCTACTATACATACCTCCCCAGCCCCCTCACTAAAAATATATAAATGACAAAGGATTGTAGGAGCTCCTTCCTCCTCAGTCCAATCCTAAAATCCAAATAGCCCTGTGCAGGGGGACACTCATGCAAAGAATATCGATAGGGAACCCATTGAGGATACTCTCACCCTCAATTTGGAGGTGAACATTCCATCAAAGGATGTTCATATGGGACTTGTAGCTGATACTACTGATGTCTCTACACAAGGGGCACAAGACAGTATCAACATCTCTAAGACCACACCCATGGAAACAGAGGGTGTGCAAGCACATTCTAGAAGTCCCCAGTACCAAGAACAAAGGGGCCCAGATGTTTCTACTTCTGGAATCCATGCCAGTGATAGATCTCAAATCCCACTATCATTTGAAGATCTTGAGGCTAGTCTGCAACTTATGACATTGACGGATCACCAGCTGAAACCTGTTGTAGCCATTTTGGAACATTACAAGTCTATTATTGCTGCACAGGGATCTCAAATCACAGCTCTGCAACTACTCACAGCAGCCCAACAACAGCGACTTGATCAGTTTCACCTTGGTTTAACTTTATGTGGTAACAAGATCATCCAGCTCGAGAAGATGGTTCGATCCCTGCTTGCAAAGGTTTTTGGTCCCCCTGGACAAACCAATGCATCTAAAAAGGGGGAGAACCAAGAGATCCCTATTCCAGTCCAAACAGCTTCAACTTCTCCAACAACAGCTTCAGTTTCTAGGCTAACAGTCCCAACAGTTTGTCAAGCTGTTAGTCTAGAAGCTCAAGTTGTTCCCATCAGGCTAAGTGGAGTTTACATCAGAGAAGGTTCACAAGCTCCTACCTCAATAGTCCAAGCCACAGTATCAACCTCCACAGACAAGGGAAAGGGCATTTTGATTGAGCCTCCAAAGATTAAATTCATTTCAAAAGAAGCCCAAGTTGCCCATGATGCTGAACTGGCTAGAAGATTGGCAGAAGAACAAGACAAGTTCCTAGACCAGCAAACCCATGAACCAATGGGAGATGATGAAACCTTAGGAGATTACCTAAGAGGGTTTGTGGTCAAATATAATCAAAAGAAGAGGAAAAGGCCAACAGGGCCTTCAAAGGCAGAACACAGAAGATTCTTGATCAATTACTCTTGACCAGCTAGGATATCAAAGGTAATTGCTCAATCATGGTCAACTGAGAAGCTTCAGGCTCTATATGACAAGGAAAAGGAGAAAAAAAGTCCTCCACAGTCTCCCAACAAGTCCAAGTTCCAAGAACCAGCTCAAATTGTTGCTGATGCTCCTCAATCTGAACCCATCCATCTAGCAAAGTTTGATCAGGTAAAGAGAGTGTTGTTTGACCAACAACTTCAAAAGGCTATGGAAATTGAAAAGATCATGGATCAACATGACTTCTCCAAACCTCCAATTACTTACTGGTATGCTAAGTCAATGGATGACATTGATTTAGTATATCATTTTGTAATCAAAAGAGAATCTGGTCCAGAGGAAGAATACAAGAGCCTAATCCAACTGGTTCAAAGATTGACTAGAGATGAGCTTACACAAATGCATAATATTGGAACTGCCAGTCACTCTAGGTCACCAATAGTGTGGGTACAAACAAACTTGAAAGATCTTAGAAGCATTTTTGACCCAAAATCCACCAGAGTGGGTATAGAAGCTGCCAAGGAAATGAAGATTGTACAGATTGATTTATATGCCAAATCCATGACATATAGACTCAAGCTTGCAGACAGATCCAGTAGATTCTACAATTTTGAATTTCTCAATTTGCCAAAAGCATGGCTACTCCAAATGAGCTCTATGAAGATTGAATGTGATAAAGTGGAGTTAAATAGAGAATTCATAATGGCTATAAAGCAGAAACTTTCACAGTTGTAAGTTTTTGGATGCCTTAGTTTGTATATAACAGGTTTACTTTGGTTTATTTCCTTATTTGTATAAAAACTTAAAGTCTTGTGTAAAGAATTTAAGTTAGGGGGAGATTGTTGGGAAATAATCTAAGTATGTCAAGCTCTTAGTTAGATTTCTCAAACTGTTAGTAGTATTTCCGTGTAATTACAAAGTTCAAGCTGTCAGTTCAACAAACTCAAGCTGCCAATTCAATAGTTCAAGCTGCCAGAGTTAAAAGTTCAAGCTGCTTAACAGATTGATAACAGAATGTGCTGAAATTCAGGAAGTGATATATATATATATATATATATATATATATATATATATATATATATATATATATATATATATATATATATATATCAAGATTTAAAGATCTTCCAAGCATATCTACTACCACAGAAATCAGAGTTCGTCAAGGAAACAAATTACAAGGCTATATATATAGATAGACTAGGTCTTTCTATTGTGTAAGTGTGTACGTGCAAGTTCTGTAATTGTGGTGCTTCATTGTAATTGCTTTCTGATAAGTTTCTCTAGCCTCTAAGGTTGGAAAACCCTAAGAACAATTAGTGTTCTACGTCTAATCAAACAGATTAGAGGTGATTGTAATCAGAAAATTTTGCCAATATAAAGGTTTTGATATTGGTCATATTTATCTTTTATTTATTCAGAAAGTTTTCTTAAAACAATTAAGTGTTATTCCGCAAACTTCTTAATTGGACTTTGATTCAAAACAAGGTTATTGGTTTACACTCTGATTTATTGAAACCAGTTAATTTTAGGTGATTTTGATTCTTGACAGGTTATTTCGGTATGATCCGATGGTATTAGCTGGACATGATCTGCTAATAATATTAGATGACACAAATATGTTGTGACATCCTTGCTTTAATCATGCGTGCTTAATCCCAAGAATAAATAACGCTTGCATAAAGCTAAATAAAAGATTACAATAAGTCATGCACTACACGTGCTACAAGGTTCATTACTAAGTTGCTAAAACATCACAATAATAATAAAGCGGCTACCCAGATCCAAATGCAGCTCAATAGTATACCACAAGCTTTATAGTGAGCTAATATCCTCGGGGTTGATCAGAAAATAGACTTAAGCAGATGGTTCAGCTTGCTCTTTACCTTTGCCTGTAAAAATTATGAGTAGCAACTGTAAGCTAACTGCTTAGTGAGTTTACAGATATTCATGAAGCATGTAAGATATGTGGCGAAAGTGCCTATAAAGGCTGTAATGCTTGCTTGCTTGCTTGCTTAATACCCAGAATGAATGCTTGCACAATTGAGACATATCACGCAGAAAGGAGATGCCACCACTAGGGGTTACCGCTGACAGATGATCAATCTGTGATGCGGGGCTAGCTACCCACATAATGCTTGGGATAGTGGTGAGCATCAGAATTGCTTGCTTGTAAAGTAAAATGCTTATGAAATGCACAAAGAAACGCTCATACAAGGCTTGTTGTATAATATGCAGAATAATAAACAGATAGCAATAAATTATGCACATTAATAGATCAGATGTAAGATCCGGCTAAGCTGGGCACCGCCTGTACCACAGTGTTCGCCTTCACTCACAAAAGTCTATTGAAGTCCAAAGAAGGCATATAGAAGCAAATTATGTCTCAATTACATAAAATACATGTAAACAAGAATAACTGTTACTCACAATACTTTTTTATGCTTTGAAATACTCTGAAATGCTTGATTCGGCTTATCTATGCTTTATATTGCTTTGAAACGCTTGCACTTGCTTATCTAGGCTTTAATATATTCTGGCACTGGCTTTGACTCATAAATAAGCTAAACCGCTTAATTTAATATCTGTAGTGCTGTGAAATATCTGTAATTTAACATTACAGAAAATATGCTAAATTAATAATGCTAACTTAAAATTCCAACATCTACAAACCTTAATTTCTAGCTAAATATCTTGTTAATTTACGCGTTGCCCACAAATTTAATCAATTATTTCGAATTTAAGGGGGAGGATTCGAACTTGTTCACTAAATTCGAACCATATGGGTAAATTCCAATATATATGTTTTGAACATAGGGTTAAATTCGAACATACAAATTCGAATTTAGCTATAATTCGAATTTGTTCTTGGCATTTCGAATTTGTTCGTGTTTTGTAGCTTTCAAACATGTATTTCCAAGTCAATTATCACACCCCGTTACCCCGGTTGGTAATGGAGCGTGACGTCGTGGAAGCGTAACCATAATCATAACGAACGACCACTATATGGACGTTTTTCCAAAATACATTGATTTAACTTCAAATATAATTATTGTTTTACATAACCAAAATACAGCGTAAGTAGTTCTTAAAATACCAAGATTTAAATATACAATTTAGTTTATCAGGAAAGATGCAAATAATTCTCCGAGTTTGAAAATGATGCGACTCCAAAATGAACGGAAGCCTTGGAATACTTTCGATAAATGTGCATGTCTCAAACACCTGAAAATACATGCTAAAATACGTCAACAAATTGTTGGTGAGCTCATAGGTTTACGCGAAAAGACCAGTTGTATGGACATTATCCGATGAGTTGAATTTATAGAATCATGAATTCCGTGTATGTATTACATAAACCATCATGCAACCGAAGCTTAATTAAAATGAGTTTGTCCTGTGCAGTATCCCCGACTGTAATACCGTGTGTTGAATATATATGCAATCGCAGTTAGCCGACCCGAACTAACCCGAATGGGGGACATGACTCCCAATAGATCTATCCACAATATATTCGCGCTTGCAAATAAATGCAATTAACGGTTCATGATTTGAGGGCTGATGGATCCACATGTGTAATACATATAAGAAATAAATAGTTTTGATGTCCATAAAAATAGTGCATGTATTTCCACCCCAATAGATAGTGAAAATAGGGGCTATGAAGACTCACCGAGCTTGTGATGGCAAAAACGAGCATTAAAAGCTATGTAGCGTAAATGGATGGATGATGCGTCGAGTGAGTTTAATCGAGTCCTAAATGATAATAAGGACTTAATATCTCTAATATATGATGATATATATATTTATAGATTTTTATGTCTTAAATCACCCAACATTACAAGTTTATAAATAATATCCGCTTAAAACGTCAAGTGTATATATATATATATATATATATATATATATATATATATATATATATATATATATATATATATATATATAAATATATAATTTTCCAGCTTTTTCGGAGGTTTTTCGGCCTACTTTGAGGCTGTTTTGACCAAGCTCCAAAATCTTTTAGACTTTGGTTTTCTAGGATATTAAACTACTATATACAAAGGATTTTTAGAATCAAGAACGGCCATTTTTCGTGATGTTTAGGTTGGTTTAAAAGCTCGTTAAAAACCCTATGTTGGCCATTTTTGAGCTGTCAAACTTTCGGTTTCCCAAATAATTTTTGGAGGTCTTAAACTCAAAAATAAATTATGAAAACTTCCAGATCTATAGTTAAGACATAGATCTAACTTCTGAGACAAGAATCAACTTATTTTGATAATTTATGAATTAGTTATGATTTTTCAAAATCGATGTAAATTTTCTGCCGAATATCCGAGTTTATAAACTTGAAATAGCTTGTGATTCTTGTTGTTTATTCAAAGACTACTTGTATAAAAGTTATAAAACACATATATATCACTTGTTTTCATAATATTAACATTTTTATGATGTGTTCATATATTCATAAACACATTTAAAGAAACAACTTAAAAATAAAAACTAGAAACCCATAAACTTGAGTTTTATAAAACTTGTTGTTGTTGGTGAGTATATATATTATGCAAGACTTATATAAACAATGTATGATGAAATAAGTTAGTATTTACTTACTTTGAAGTGTTTAGAATATGATTTTAGTAGAAGTTGGAATCCTTGCAAGACTTGCACCAAAACACTTGAATTTCTTGAAGAACACTTGAATGCAAAAGTTTGTGATGTGTGTGTGTATAGATCCGGTTTTTAGAGAAGAAAAGGAGAGGTTTTTGTTGTTTGAAGTGTGGAAAAGAAGTGAGAAATGAGGTCTTATTTATAGGCAAAGTGTTTGGTCTTTCAAATGATGAAAGGCATGGAAAGTAGGAGGTTGTGTGCACTTTTTAGCAAAATGATTGTGTTTAAAGTAATATTAAAAAAAAGAAGTCAACGTCTAATAAACCACATGTCTATGGCTGGCCATACATGTATTATACATGTATTTTCATTTTTTTTGTATAAAAGTATTTAGAAATGTATTCTTGTATTTCCCTCTTCTTGTAATTTAATAAATACTTTTAGATGTAATGTTTAGTCTTGCATAATTAATGTTAAGTAATTGTATTAGTGTATGATTAGTGTCACTAATCATAATTTAATTATGTACTTAGTTGACTTAATCCCTCATATTGTAAATTGATCGGATTAATTGATTTCCCGATTTATTGCACCGATGAATTTGATTCTAATTGAGTTGAATTTTCTAATAAACCTTGTTAATCACTTGATTAATTTCTAATGACCACTGATTAGGTTATAATTGGCTATTAAATACAGATTAGGTCATTGTTGCTAACCTAGTTTAGTGTCGGATGTTACATCAATAATCATGAATATGCTAAGGGAATAGTCTTGGTTCGATTCTATTATACTTAATCTAGCAGAATCGAGTTGTAAGCTCAAACAAAATAGCTTAAATCGAACCAAAGATGGAAATATGAACTTTTCTTCAAAACCGAGAGTAAGGAAATTAGAAAGTGACGATTCTTACCTCAAATTCGTATTATATCACACATGCAATGACAGATTCTTGCGTACTCTCCGAGATCTTTCCGATGACGTATAGATTTCGAGATTTGGCCGGTCGGTTTGGGAGAAAAGCTAGAGAGAAGCTCGGGGTTTAGAGAGAGAAGCTCTGAAATAGTAATTGGACTTGCAAGAAAATGAGGAAAAAGACATTCAACTCCTATTTATACCAAAACTCGAAATTACATCATTAAACGCAAATTGCTCAAAATACATAAAATAAAAAGCAAGGTGTTATAGTATGAGCCCACCACGCTTGCACTTCGTCCTCGAAGTACCTAGGGCTCAAACAGATGCGGATATCGAACTCTCATGTCTTGTGCAGATTCCCAGGTCTGGGAAATACCATGAGATGTTCTCCATTGCACCAACACCATTGCCACTTCTCGGTTTCTTAGCTTCTTCATCTTTGTCTCTAGAATGACCTTAGGCTCGTCACTTTGCAGCTTCTCGTTGATCTTAAGTTTGGAAATAATCTAAGTAAGTTCAAACTGTTAGTTAGACTTCTCAAACTGTTAGTAGAGTTTACAAAGTTCATGCTGTTAGTTGAAGAAACTCGAGCTGCCAGTGTAAAAGTTCAAGCTGCCAGAGTAAATCAACTCAAGCTGATCTGTTCAAGCTGTCAAGTGATTCAAGCTTATCAACAGTTTCATAAACAGAAAGTGTTGATTTTCAGGAAAAGATATCTACACGAAGATTCCAGCATATCTACTATCAGAGAAGTCATAGTCCTTCAAGGAAACAAATCAAGAGGCAATATAAATACATAGAATAGGTCTTTCTATTATATAGGAGTTTTCTGCATATTCAAGTTTGTAATTGCTTTTTGTTTAAGTTTTCATAAGCCTCTAAGGTTGTAAAACCCCAAGAACAGTTTGTGTTCTTCGTCTAATCAAACAGATTAGAGGTGATTGTAATCATTGAAATCAGCAATACAAGCAGTCTTGATTATTTCTTGTGTTTATCTGCTATTGATTCTGAAAGCTTTTGTTAAAATAATTAAGTGTTATTCCGCAAACTTCTTAATTAAACTTTGATTCAAAGCAAGATTATTGATTTATACTCTGATAAATTCAAATCAGTTAGTCTTGGTTAATTAGTTTTAGATCCTGACAAGTGGTATCAGAGCCACAGGTCGTTCTTTGTTTTTCAAAGTCGAAAGTTTTCCTTTAAATTTTTAATCTTTTGCAATGGAATTTGAAAATAGTAGCAGTGGATCTGGGCAAGGACTCAAAGTGCCTATGCTCAAGCCCACTGAGTTTGAGATGTGGAAACTCAGGATTAAACAGCATATTCAATTTATTGATTATGCCATATGGGAAACTGTTGAATTTCCTCCTGTAGTTGATCCAGAACTTGATGATGAGGGAAAACCAGTCAAAACTCCTCCAAAAACTGAACTTGAAAGAAAGGCTAGAATGAATAAAGTGAAAGCCCTTACACTTTTACAAATAGCCATTCCTAATTCTTATCAACATCAGTTCAAAAAATTTTATACTGCTCATTCTCTTTGGAATGCATTAGGGAAAAGATTTGCTGGTAATGCCAGTACCAAGAGAAATCAAAAGGATCTTTTGAAACAGCAGTATGAAAACTTTTCTGGTGGCAAGAATGAAAACCTTACTCAAATTTTTGACAGGTTCAACAAACTGATAAGTGAATTAAAAAGTGCAAAAGTCAGTTTGGATCAAGATGAAGTCAACAGAAAGTTTCTCAGATCTCTTGGAGAAGAATGGACAGTTTATGCTACACAATGGAGAACAAAAGACACTCTTGATGAGATAGAACTGGATGATCTGTATAACAGTCTGAGAGTGTTTGAGACTGAGATTGATACTAAAAAGAAATCATTTTCATATAATCACAATACTGCTCTTCTGTCTTCGGAAAAATCTAATAGCAGTGATTCCTTTTCAGGTGGTGATCGCAACTCTGCTGAAGCTCACTATGAGGCTTTTGTCGCCAATGATGGACTGTTTGCTCTAAATGCTGAAGATTTAGAACAAATTCATCCAGATGATCTTGAAGAGATGGATTTAAAGTGGCAACATGCAATGCTGACTATGAGGGCCAAAAGGTTTCTTAAAAGAACTGGAAGAACCAACTTTCAAGCCAGAACAGAAGGCAAACCAGCTTTTGATAAGTCAAAAGTTGAGTGCTATAAATGTCATAAGCTTGGTCACTTTGCCAGAGAATGTAGATCTCAAGGTCAACAGTCATCAAGGACTCCACAACCCAATCAGACATCATCATCAACAGCACTTGTCTCTCAAGAAGACAATGTGTTTGACTGGTGTGATCAGACAGAGGAAGAGTTTCAAAATCAAGCTCTAATGGCAGAAACATCAAATGTCTTTACCACTGAACGACCATCTGAGGTAAATTCTAAACTCTGCTCTCAATCATGCAAAAATATGGTTAAAAAGTACAGAGACCATAATGAGAGCATGTGCAAAACTCTAACTAAGATGGAAGAAAGGAGATATGAATATATGCAAGCCATAGAAGATCTTGAAAAACAGATCAATGACTATAAGGATAATGAGATTCAAATAGGACATGATAGAACATATCATGAGTGGGAGAAAAAGGAGCTAAATAAGAAAATAGAATCCCTGAATAAAAAGATAGAAGAGACTGAACAAAAGGTGTTAGAGGCTAATAAGAAAATAGAATCTGTCAATATAGATCTAGGTAACTTCATATTGGCTAATCAAAAGCTGGAACACCTAATGGAAGTCCAATTTAAAGATAGGGTAAAATCTCAGGTTAATCCCAAAGAAGGCATAGGCTACAGGGCTACTCCACCCCCATACAACAACAAATACATTCATCCAATGAGTGAAGTTGCTGATAGACTTGTCAATGAACCACTAGATGAGTCTATGACTACTGTAGATCCCATTCTTGATAACAGTCCTGAATCTAAAGAAGATCAGATTCAAAATAGAGACTATAAGTGCACAGCAGTTGAGAAGGAACACAAAACAATGAGTGCACCTATAGAGATCCAAGTCCCCAGTAAGAAAGGAAAGGAGAAGATGAGTGTATGCAATGCTGCTCCACAAGTTTCTGTACATTCTAACTGTAACACTGCATCTTCTTCAAAGAATACTAAAAGGGGTAAAAATGTTCCAGTCTGCACATGCCAAAAGCATGGTGTTCAAAAGTTTCCCAAACAACAGCAGGTAAGAGGAAATCAGAGGAACAAGAACTAGAAATTGTTAGATAAATCTGGTTCTCCAATTCAAATAGTCAAAAGGTGTTTTCACTGTGGCAGGAAGAATCACTTGGCCAAGGATTGTTTTTATTAGCCAGCTGTTGCAAAACAGACTGTAAATCACAAAAAATCAAGTCCTACTCAGGCAAAACATTCAAAGGTCAAACCTTCTGCTACACCAGTTCCAAAGAAAACAGTTGATCACAGGCTTTCAAAAGTTAATAAAAAACAGTCCACACACCAAAAACAAGTTTTGGCAAAGCCTAAATTAAGCTTTAAACAAATATGGTGTGTCAAGGACAAATCTTCAGATCAAACTGCTGATGCAAAAGATCAGACTGCTAAGCCAAATTCTGAAGCTGTTAGTGCAAATACTGAAGCTGTCAGCACTAAAAACACAGATCAAGCTGCTAAGCATCAATCTGGAACTGTTAGTGAATCATCTGAGACTGTTAGAAGAAAAGATGATCAAAATACCTGGATACCTCATATAATCACTAAATACTCTCCAAAGACTCCATTAGTTGATCTCACTAAATATAAGAAGTCAAAGACAGTATTTAGTTATGTCAATAAACAAGGCCAACCCAAAACCAATTTGGTTTGGGTTTACTCCACTACTGACTAAGCTTTTATTTGTGCAGGGCAACCACAGTTCACCTCATAAAACAAGATGGCATTTGGACAGTGGATGCTCTAGGCACATGACAGGCAATTCTGAGTGCCTGTCAAATTTCAAAGGCTTTGATGGAGGATTTGTTGCATTTGGAGGCAACTCAAAAGGAGGTAAGGTTACAGGTAAAGGTACTGTTAATGCAGGCACCATGATTTTCAATGATGTTTTGTATGTTGAACAACTTGAATATAATTTATTAAGTGTCTCTCAAATTTGTGATAAACAAAACATTGTTTTGTTCACAGATTCTGAGTGCATTGTCCTTTCAAAAGATTTCAAAATTCCTGAAAATTTTGTTTTACTGAGAACACCAAGAAAGGACAATGTCTACTGTTTGGACACAGATCTTTTATCCAAATCAAATACTTTAAGCTGTTTGATATCCAAAGCATCATCAAATGAGTCTGCTCTTTGGCATAGAAGGATGTGTCACATGAACTTCAAGTCCATGAATGTTTTGGTCAAAAAGAATCTGGTAAGAGGTTTACCACAAAAGGAGTTCATATGTGATGATCATTGTGTAGCATGTCTTAAAGGCAAGCAACACAAGACTTCTCATAAAGCCAAAGAAATAAATTCAATCTCATCTGCTCTTCAGCTGATTCATATGGATCTATTTGGTCCAACTTCTGTTTTGAGTTTGAATAAAAGGGCTTACTGTTTAGTTATTGTTGATGATTTCACCAGATTTACTTGGGTTTACTTTCTTAGGTCTAAAGATGAAACTGCTGAGCTAGTTAAGTCTTTTATCCTTAAGATAGAAAACCAATCCAACTCAAAAGTTAAGGTGATAAGATCAGACAATGGAACTGAATTTAAAAATCACATTCTAAACAGTTTCTGTGAGTCCAAAGGTATTGCTAGACAATATAGTGCACCAAGAACACCACAGCAAAATGGTGTAGCTGAAAGAAAGACCAGAACATTAATTGAGGCTGCTAAAACAATGTTAGCTGATTCAAAACTGCCAATGACTTTCTGGGCAGAAGCTGTCAATACAGCCTGTTATGTTCTGAATAGGGTTCAAGTTGTTCAATCTCAAGGAAAAACTCCCTATGAGTTATTCCACAACAGAAGTCCCCTAATAGCTTTCCTCAAGCCTTTTGGATGTCCATGTACTATTCTTCATACTAAGACTCACTTAGGGAAGTTTGAAAGTAAGGCTGAAGAAGGATTTTTTGTAGGATACTCAAATCAAAGCAAAGCCTTAGAGTATATAACAGTGTGTCTAAAACCATTGAAGAAAGTGCCAATGTTGAATTTAATGAAAATACTGCAAATGTCAAAGGCACTGGTCCTGATTGGTTGTTTGATTTAGATTCACTAACAAATTCTCTGAGCTTTGTTGAGTATACTGCAGAAGCTGATGCATACAGTATTGAAGCTGCCAACACAAATTCTCATGCTGCCAATACAAATTCTCAAGCTGTTGGCACAAAATTTCAAACTGCTGCAGATTCAACAAATTGGGATGATTACACCACTCTACCACTTCTGTTATGTGACCCTCCAGGGGTTTTTAATGCTCAACATGATCCAAATCCAGACACTGAAGTGCCACTCCCAAGTCCTGAGAGAACAGCTCCAACACAAAGGGAAACAGTCCCAGATTCAAGTCAAGCTGTTCCAGAAGCTGAACCATTCACTGGTCCTGATGGAGATGATACAAATCTTGGATCCTCTTTTCAGACAGAAAGAGAGCCTACCCTCAGAGTTCACAAGTATCATCCTCTAAATCAAATACTGGGTGATCCAAGTACTCCTGTACAAACAAGGAAAATGGTTCACAATGAGACTGCTGCTGCTGAACAAGCAGTTCCTGAATTCAGTCTAGCTGCTTTTGAACATGCCTGTTTCATGTCTCAACTAGAACCTAAAAAGGCACCAGAAGCATTGAAAGATTCATCCTGGATAGAAGAAATGCAAGAAGAGCTTCTACAGTTCAAGATTCAGAATGTATGGACACTGGTTGATCTTCCTAAAGGAAAGAGAGCAATTGGTACACGATGGGTGTTCAAAAACAAGAAAGATGAGAGAGGGATAGTCATCAAGAATAAAGCAAGGCTAGTAGCTCAAGGGTACATTCAAGAAGAAGGCATAGATTATGTTGATGTATTTGCTCCAGTAGCAAGAATTGAAGCCATTAGACTCTTTTTGGCCTATGCAAGCTTCAAAGGTTTTAAAGTGTATCAAATGGATGTGAAGTCTGCTTTTCTATATGGGACAATTGAAGAGGAGGTCTATGTATGTCAACCTCCTGGTTTTGAGGACTACAAGTATCCAGACAGGGTATACAAGTTAGACAAGGGTCTCTATGGTCTTCATCAAGCCCCAAGAGCATGGTATGACACTCTGTCATCATACCTTCTACAAAATGGGTTCAAGAGAGGAACTCTGGACAAAACACTTTTCACTAAGTCCATCAAAGCTGAGATTCTGCTTGTCCAAATCTATGTTGATGACATCATCTTTGGCTCAACAAATGATTGTTTGTGCAAATAATTTGAAGCTTTAATGCACAAAAAGTTCCAAATGAGTTCAATGGGAGAACTCACTTTCTTTCTAGGATTGCAGGTCAAGCGATAAACCCACTGGTCTCTTCATAAGTCAATCAAAGTATGTTAAAGACATACTGGAAAAGTTTGGGTATCAAGACTCCAAAGTTGCAAGCACTCCAATGGATCCTCACAAGCAGCTCCATACAGACAAAGATGGCACTGATGTGGACATTCATTTATACAGATCTCTAATAGGATCACTTATGTATCTAACATCTTCTAGACCTGATATTATGTTTGCTGTCTGTGTGTGTCCTAGGTTTCAATGCTCTCCAAAGGATTGTCATTTGGTTGCTGTTAAGAGAATCTTTAGATACCTAAAAGGCCAACCTCATTTAGGCCTCTGGTATCCTAAAGACTCTCCTCTTACCTTAACAGCCTACTCTGACAGTGACTATGGTGGATGCAACATTGACAGAAAATCCACAACTGGTGGATGTCAATATTTAGGAGCAAGACTGGTCTCTTGGCAATGCAAAAAGCAGACAACTGTTTCCACATCCTCCACTGAAGCAGAATATGTAGCAGCTGCAAGTTGCTGCTCACAGCTAATGTGGATTCAAAATCAATTGAGAGACTATGGTATGAACTTCTCATCCACTCCTATTTATATTGACAATTCAAGTGCAATCAGCATTGTGCAAAACCCAGTGAAATTCCTAAAAACCAAGCATATAGAAATCAGATTTCACTTTATAAGGGATTGTAATGAGAAGAAGTTAATACAAGTTACCAAAATACATACTGATGATCAGTTAGCTGATCCATTTACAAAACCCTTTGATGTAGGAAGGTTCACTTTCCTAGTATCAAACATTGGTATGGTAAACATGGATTAACTTGTCTTCATTATTATCAAATTTATATGCTTATTTAAGGGGGAGTCACTGTTTTATTAAAAGATGCCTAAGTTTTAACTAACAGCTTGAGTATTTTCTCAAGCTGCTAGTTCATTTTCTCAGACTGTTAGTTATTCACTTGATCTGTCAAAGTGTGCAGGGTATTTTGGTAATTTCATATGTGTGTGCGCGGGACCCAACCTTTTTCAAAACCTTTAAAGGTCCCCGTTTCGTTCAGTTGTAACTACCAGTTACAAAATTTCCTTCCACGGCCTTTCTTTTCTCTCTGAACAATTCACACACTCTTCTTTGCAAACCCTAAAACCTTAGTTTGATCTTCAATGGAGTTTGTTAAAGAACACAACTGCCTTCCTTACTCTCTAAAGCACTCAGATATTCAACCGTTCCATGACATGATTGACTTTCTTCGACACTCCCATATCCATCATGCACTCAATATCAATCCCACCATATACATCACTCATATTGAGCAATTCTGGAACCGTGCCTCTGTCCAAACCATCAATGGAATCCCCTCTATACTATCCAAAATTGATGGCACTCCCATCACCATAACTGAGGATTCCATTCGACGTCATTTGCATCTTCAAGATGCCACAGGTATAACTGACCTAACTCTTGATGCTTTACATACTGGTCTTTATAATATGGGATATAGGGGTCCTGCTGATTCATTTACTTTCTTGAAAGCATATTTTTCACCTAAGTGGAAATATCTCGTACATATCATTCAGCAGTGTATAAGCCCCAAAAGAACCGGTTGGTCAGAATTTTCTTCCAACATTGCCACTGCCTTAGTGTGCTTTTCAACGGGCCAACGGTTCAATTTTTCAAATATGACTTTTCAGGGGATGTTAAGGCATCATTCCCTAAAGAATGGGAAGTTTTTAATGTATCCTAGATTTTTGGCAGAAATAATTGCACACACTTGCACTACTTCTCACATACATAAGAGGATACATGTTTCCCATAGGCACTCACTATCTTCCATCAAAAGACTTTTAAAACAAAGTGCAAATTTTTTGAGTGTAGATGTTCCATTGCCTTCTGCAATGATGCACATCATTCCAAGAAATAGAGGAGAGGGTCCTGAGTAGGCTCAGCCTATCATCACTGCTACACCCCCAGGACCCCAACCCCCTCCTCATGATACACAAATCCCTTCTGTTCCTTTTCATCAGCCAAGATCCACACTAAAATTTCTATATAAAAGGAAAAGAGGACCAGGAGCTCCTTCCTCCTCAACCCTCAGACAAGAGCCATATAACCCTGTGCAGGAGGACACTTCTGCACAGAATATATAAAGGGTACACATTGAGGACACTCCCATCCTCACTCAGGAGGTGAACATCTCTCCAGAGATTGTTCATATGGGTTCTGTGGCTGGCACTATTGTTGTCTCTGCACAAGAGGCACAGGACAGTGCCAACATCATTAAGACCACGCCCATGGCAACAGCAAGTGTGCAAACACAAGCTGGAAGTCCCCAGAACCAAGAACAGAGGGGCCCAGAGGTGTCTACTTCTGGTATTCATGCCAGTGATAGATCACAAGCACCACAGGTGTTATCTGATCTTGAGGCTAGTCTGCAACTCATGCTTTTGACGGATCCTAAGATGAAACCTGTTGTAGCAATGTTGGAATACCAAAAGTCTATCATTGCTGCACAGGGTGCACAAATTATAGCCCTAAAGCAAGCAGAAGTGGCTCAAAATCAGAGAATGGATTATCTCCATAAGGGGTTTACCCTTTGTGGAAATAAGATCATTCAATTAGAGCGTTTGATTCAAACCCAAGGGGAAAAGGTTGTAGGTCCTCCTGACCAAACCAATGCTTCCAAAAAGGGGGAGAATAAGGAGTTTCCAAAAGCAGTCCAAGCAGCTCCAACAGAATCAGTCCAAGCAGCCTCAACAGTTCCACCTGCTAGGCTAACAGTCCCAACAGCTTCTCAAGCTGTTAGCCTAGAAACTCAAGTTGCCTCCTCCAAAGCAACTGGAGTTGTTATAGGAGAAGGTGTCCAAGCTCCAACCAGTACACTCCAAGCTAAAACTTCTGCTATAAAAGATAAGGGCAAGGGCATTCTAATTGAGTCTCCAAAGCACAAATTTACTTCCAAAGAAGCCCAGATTGCCTTTGATGCTGAAATTGCCAGAAAGATAGCAGAAGAACAGGATCAAGAGTTAAACCAGCAAACCCAGCCCCCAATGGACGATGATGAAACCATAGGTGATTACCTAAAGGGGTTTGTGGTCAAACAAGGAGAAAAGAAGAGGAAGCTGCCAACAGGGCACTCTAAGGCTGAGCATAGAAGATTTCTGATCAATTTTGCCTTTGCAGCTGGCATTCCAAAGAAGTTGGCTCAGTCCATGACCACTGATAGGCTGCAAGAGATCCATGACAAAGAAATGGACAAAAGAAAGAAAACAAAAGTCTCCCAAGAAGTCCAACCATCACAAGAACCAGTTCAAACTGGTACAAGTCATGTTCAAGCTGCTACCAGTGCGCCTGCTCCTTCTGATCAAGCTGTTGCTTCCATTCCTGCATCTGAGTCATTATCACAAACAGAGCTACATGAAGTTAAAAAGGTGTTATTTGAGCAACAACTACAAAAGGCCATGGAGATAGAGAAACTGTTAGACCAGCATGACTTTACAAAGCCTCTTATCAACTACTGGTATGCCAAGCCACTGGACAATATTGACTTAAGAGTTCAGTTTATAGTGAGAAGGGAATCTGGTCCAGAAGAAGAGTATGACACATTCTGGCATATGGTTCAAAAGTTGACCAGAGATGAGCTAACGAAGATGCACAATATTGGGTCTGTGACACAAGTAAGATCTACTCTACCACAAGTGAAGCAAGTCATCAAACATTTGAAGTCCAATTTTGATCCTGAGTCTATAAGGGAAGAGATAGAGGATGCCAACAAGAAGGGAAAGAAGATCAAGCAAGTTGATCTGTTTGTCAAATCAAGGACTTACAGAATAAAGTTTTTAGATGGATCTGGTATGTTCTTTAATCTTGAATTCTATGATCTACCAAAGGAAATGCTATTCCAGATGAAATCTGTTAGGATATCATGTGATAGAGATGAGATGAAGAAAGAATTTTTGAAGGCTGTAAATCAAAAACTTGCATAGTTATAAGTTTTTGAAAGCCTTGGTTTGTATATAACAGTTTACTTATTCATTTCCATTTTGTATAGAACTTAAAGTCTTGTGTAAAGAATTTAAGTTAGGGGGAGATTGTTGGGAAATAGTCTAAGTAAGTTCAAACTGTTAGTTAGACTTCTTAAACTGTTAGTAGAGTTTACAAAGTTCATGCTGTTAGTTGAAGAAACTCGAGCTGCCAGTGTAAAAGTTCAAGCTGCCAGAGTAAATCAACTCAAGCTGCTCTGTTCAAGCTGTCAAGTGATTCAAGCTTATCAACAGTTTCATAAACAGAAAGTGCTGATTTTCAGGAAAAGATATCTACACGAAGATTCCAGCATATCTACTATCAGAGAAGTCATAGTCCTTCAAGGAAACAAATCAAGAAGCATTATAAATACATAGAATAGGTCTTTCTATTATCTAGGAGTTTTCTGCATATTCAAGTTTGTAATTGCTTTTTGTTTAAGTTTTCATAAGCCTCTAAGGTTGTAAAACCCCAAGAACAGTTTGTGTTCTTCGTCTAATCAAACAGATTAGAGGTGATTGTAATCATTGAAATCAGCAATACAAGCAGTCTTGATTATTTCTTGTGTTTATCTGCTATTGATTCTGAAAGCTTTTGTTAAAATAATTAAGTGTTATTCCGCAAACTTCTTAATTTAACTTTGATTCAAAGCAAGATTATTGATTTATACTCTGATAAATTCAAATCAGTTAGTCTTGGTTAATTAGTTTTAGATCCTGACATCTTATAACTCAGATGATCGGCCCATTTTTCTCTTTCGCTTTCATTGCACTTCCTTAGTTGCGAAACGTGAAATACAGGGTGTATGTTGGACAGTTCACTCGACAAGTCCAACAGATAAGATTGAGTTCCAACACGTTCGATGATCTTAGTTGCCACGCTTGCCGAATCTAAACACACCTTTCATCGGCGAGACTTTCAGTACCACATAATCGTCCTTCTGGAATTCTAAAGGCTTATGGCGTCGGTCGGGATATGATTTCTGTCGAGATTGAGTGGTTTCTAAGCGTTGGCGAATGATACGAATCTTGTCGTTGGTTTGTTGGAGTAATTCGGGACCAGCGATGGGTGCTTCACCGGCTTCATGCCACCAAGTAGGCGTTCGACACTGGCGTCCGTACAAGGCTTCAAAAGGTGCGGCTTTGATAGATGAATGGTAGCTGTTGTTGTAAGAAAACTCTGCTAACGGCAAGTGGTCGTCCCAATTACCGCCGAACTCAAGAACACAAGCCCGCAACATGACTTCGAGTGTAAGGATCGTGCGCTCGCTTTGGCCATCAGGCTGCGGATGATACGCCGTGCTCATTCTGATCTTGGTGCCTAATCCATCTTGTAATGCACTCCAGAACCTCGAAGTAATCCGACTGTCGCGATCTGAAACGATTGACAGTGGTACTCCGTGTCGAGAAACGATTTCATCTATGTAGATCTTAGCCAGCTTCTCTAGTGAGTAATTCTCGCGAATCGGAATGAAGTTCGCGACTTTGGTTAAGCGATCCACGATCACCCATACTGCATCATGCTGTCTTCGTGTAGTCATCAACTTTGTCACAAATTCCATCGTTATGTGATCGAACTTCCACTCGGGAATCGGTAGAGGCTGAAGACTGCCATATGGCTGCTGATGCTCCGCTTTAACCAATCTGCATGTGACGCAATTCTCAACATATTGGCCTACGTCTCTTTTCATACCAGGCCACCAATATTCGGCTTTAGATCGTTGTACATCTTGGTGCTGCCAGGATGTACAGAAAAGTTCGAGCAATGAGCTTCTGAGAAAATCTTCTGTCGAATATCACCAAATTTGGGAACCCAGATGCGATTCTTGAAAAGCTTTAAGCCACGAGGGCTATCAATTAAGAGTTGAAGTTGCCCTTTCATGTCCGAAGAGTTGAGGTTTTCCTCTTTTAGGGCTTCGGTTTGAGCAATAAGAATTTCATCGATCAGAGTTGATGAAAACAAAGTATGAGTCAGGGTATAGACACATTTAGCGGAATAAGATTTTCGACTCAATGCATCGGCCACTACATTTGCCTTGCCGGGGTGATACATAATTTCACAGTCATAGTCTTTGATGAGTTCCATGGAGCGTCGCTGGCCAATGTTGAGCTCCTTCTGGCTGAAAATATACTTGAGGCTCTTGTGATCCGTATATAACTGACATTTGGTGCTGTAGAGATAATGACGCCACGTTTTCAACGCGAAAGTCACAGCAGCAAGTTCAAGATCATGAGTCGGCTAACTCTTTTCATGATCCTTGAGTTGACGAGAAGCATATGCTATGACCCTGCCCCTTTGCATCAAAACACACCCAAGTCCTTGATATGAGGCATCACTGAAGACCACAAAGTCTTCATTGCCTTCTAGTAAGGCCAGAATAGGTGCTTCGGTGAGTTTCTGCTTTAAAGTTTGAAACACGTTTTCTTGAGCTTCTTCCCAAATAAAGGGAACATTCTTGCGAGTAAGAGAGGTAAGAGGCATGGCTAATTTTGAGAAATCCTTAATGAATCGATGTTGGTACATCCTGTGTGGCGATAGCAGTCTAAGTGATCCTACATTGTGATTCTAGCAAGTGTTTGTTATATATGTTTATATATGGTTGATATTTATTAGTGTTTGTATGTTTGAACTTGATGTAACGTATTACAAGAAGTTCAAACATAAAGTACAAAGATAAAATCATTCATAAGGTAAAAACATAAGCTTCAACACTTAGTTGTTTATGTGAAATGCTAGATTCGAATCATACAAGGCTTGGCATTCGAATCTGTGATAGATTCGAATGTAGCCATAGATTCGAATATGACCAGATTCGAGAGTGTCTTTGTGGACAGACTCGAATGGGCCTTGGGCCAGATTCGAGTTTGGCCCACATCAGACTCGAATCAGGGTCTATAATTAGGGATAGACTCGAGATATTATATGACTTTTTGCAGAATTCGTGAGGGATTAAGCATAAAGCGATCTCGAGTTTATCAGCTTGGTGTGTGTTCTTTCGGAGAGAATCAGTTCGTAGGATCGTTCGTGTGTCGTTCGTTCAGCCTCTGATAGTCTCCGTGTTTTGTAGTTGAGAGTTGTTTCCGTCTACCCGTTAACGAGGATTCCGCACTCGTTGACGGCTCCGCGTCTAGATAGATCTCGTAGTGGTAGACCTTACAAGTGGTATCAGAGCCTACGGAGTGTTGTTGGTGTTCTTCGTGTACATCTAGATACATTCTAGGTTTCTTGACGCTAGTTGGACGGTTTCTCTCTCAAAATCGTGTTTTCAAGATTAGCAAATTCTTATTCGGGAAATACTTTGTGGTTTTTCACGTTTTTGATCGAAATCATTATTTTTCGTTAGAAAAATACTGATTTAATCTGTAAAACATCAAAAAATCAAAGTGTTAGCCGTTTTTCGAGTTTGCGGCGCTCGAATCTAATAGGGGTAATTAGGGTTTCACTTAGTGTCGAGTCTAACCAAAATCCGCTCCTTTCGAGTCTGTTTCAGAGGGTTTCGAATCTACCTAGTTTCGAGTCTGTTGCTTCATTCGAATAGGATCTCGAGTCTAGCTTAGTTTCGAGTTTATTTCGAGTTTAGCTTAGTTTCGAATAGGGGTTCGAATCTGCTGTAGTTTCGAGTGTGTCTGCCTTCGAATCTAAGGAATGTTCGAATCTGACATAATTTCGAGTTTAATTGAATTATAACACTTAATCGAATTTAATCCCAAATAAATTGAATCTGATTACATTCGACTGTACCTAGATTCGAAAGAATTAATTCACATTAGTTTCGAATTAAATTAATTAAGGTAAATTCAATTACTTTCGGAAAGATGTCTAATCTTCAAAAATTCCTAGAAATGGACCACGAGGTCGGGATGGCAAACGCTCCGCCCAAGCTGATGAAAGTCGAAGATTATTACTGGTGGAAAGATCGGTTTACCGATTTCGTGCGCTTTAATGACATGCGCATGTAGGTGTGTATCGACGAAGGGTATATTCCACCAATGTTGAAGGCCGTCAGAAGGTCTTGTCATACCAAATGATGAAGGAGGATGAAAAGAAATGGTATGAAGCCGAAAATAAAGCTTTCTCACTGATCCGCATGGCTTTGCCTCAGGATATTCTGCACACATTCAGGACTCAAAAGACGTCTAAAGAACTTTGGGAGTCTCTAGAGAAGAGGTGTGAGGGTAATCCTAGGGTTCGTAGAAAGCGTACTGAGCTGTTGAAACAACAGTTTGCGATTTTCAAGGCGATTAAGGATGAACAGCTGGATGATATCATCACCCGGTTCTATCATCTATTGACGGAACTTGAGAGTCACGGGATTGAGTTTACTGATACTGACAAGAACAACAAGCTTCTTGATGCCTTACCAGCCAAATGGGCTATGTACGTGGCAATGATCAAGCTGAATGAGGACAAGTACTATACTCAATCTCTGGATGATATTGTGGGAACGTTGCGGGCATATCACTTCGAGCTACTGAAGGCCGAGACTGATTAAGAACAAGTCCAGAATCCAGCGATGTATTTTGGAAAGACAACAAAACCTTCAGCGGCTGCCGAACCGAAGACTGCTACAGCGTTTTTCACTGGAGAAATGTCGTCACCAGCAGAGACTGATGACACATTGAATCGCGCGTTCTTAGGATTAGGAAGATCGGAAGAACCGCAACCTCAAGTACTACAGGCATCAACATCTCAGAGCTATTCGAAGATGCCCATGAGCGCAAAATCAGCGGAAGAACATCTGAATCTGCTTGCTTCTTTTGTGGCCGCATACGGAAATTGCGTTCAAGGGAAGATTAACGATCCTGCTCTCTGGGACGAAGACTACGATCAGGTCGACCCTGATGATCTTGAGGAAATGGATCTTAAATGGCAACTGGCCATGGTAACCCAGCGGGTTAAGAGATTCATTAAAAGAACTGGGAGGAATCTGCAGATGAATAACAAGGGGATAGGATTTGATAAGTCCAAGGTGAAATGCTACAACTGTCAAGGACTGGGACACTTCGCCAGGGAGTGTCAGAGACCGAAGGTGGAGACATACCAAGGACAGAGTCAGCATCAGGGACAGTTCCAAAATCAGTCCCAACAACGATACCTTCCAAGTTCATCATCTGGTCAAGCCAACCTAGCGGGTCTACTATCCAATGTCACTTCAGATAGACAGCTAGATGGTACCTATGACTGGAGTTCACATCCTGAGTCGAATGCTAGAGCCTTCATGGCTGAAGTTACGGAAACTGGGTGTGATGGGGACGAGCAGACCACACGGGACAGCAGTCCGATGTGGGTAGAGAAGGCGAATGATCAGACAGTGCTGGAGTTTGCTGCTCAAATGGCCAACGTGGAATCTGATAACTCTAAGGTTAGTCTGTCTTACTCTCTTTTTCGTGAAATATGTGCATTGTGTGTTACTTCTAATGATAGGTTAAATCTAGTCTTAGAATCACATAAATCCATAACTGCTCAAAATGAGAATTTAAAAATTGAAAACGCTAGCCTAAATGATATCAAACAAGATCTGAAAGAAAAGCTTAAGGCTGATGCTCAAGATGTAATAGTTCTAAAAGATAAACTGAGTGAGCAGTGTGTTAGGATAGAGCTGATGTATGAGCACGTAGAGGCCTTGACCAAAAGTCTTAAGGACAAGGACATAGAGCTAGCTGAAACAAAGGTTAAGGTAGCAGAGGCGAATAGCAAGTTGGAAAAGTTTAGGAATTCAAGCCTAAACCTAGGGAAAGTTTTAGATGCCCAAAGACAATCTAAGAAGCCCGTAGGTCTAGGATTTCACGAAATTCCTCCACCTTTCAATGCAAACTATGTACCTCAGCCTCAGGAGAAAACTGACAATTCAATAGACTTAGAGGACCTACCTACACCGACACCAGAGCCTATAGTGGAAAATACACCTAAGGTGGCTGACACAACCGTCAAGGTTAAGAAAGTAAAGTTTGTGTCTTCCTCCAGTGAAACACCTGCAGGAAAACAGAAAATTGCTTGGGCTGATCAGGTCGATGAGCCAGTCGCCATAGATGTACCAAAGGAAATAGACACTAGTGAGACACCTAGATCTAAGGGAACACACAAAAAGTCCATAGATAAGATGTCTTGCTTTAGATGTCACGAGAAGGGGCATGTTGCTTCTCACTGTCCGCTTAGGAAAGCAGATGTTACACCTAAGACAGTGAATCCAACACCTGGTAAGCCCTCAACCAGTGTGGCGAGCACCAGTAGTTCTCAAAGTACCGAGAAAGCTGTGCAGGCCGCACCCAAACAAGTTGTGAAAAACACACCGGTTAAGGTTGGACCAAAGGAAGTGATTAGGACAAATTCACCGAATCGTGTCATTAATCAATCTAGGTCAGCACCACAACAAGTCTATAGGAGCACAACACCTAGCAGGTCACACACTCCAGTTAGGTCTCACACTCCAGTTAGACAGTACGCACCGGTAAGAGCTCAGGGATCACAGTCTGAAATGCCATATAATAGGAATTATTCTAGAGATCCACAACAAATGCCTACTCCAAGGCAAAGAGTGAACTTAAATCACTCGGCACCACAACAGACTCCAGTTCAAAGACCCAAGTCACCTGAAAGGAGAGACGGGTATTTGAAAGAGTTCAAGTATGTGGACGAGAATGGTATTACCAAGTCAGTCATGGCTTGGGTTCCCCGTGATAACTAACCTATTTTCTTTCATGTGCAGGAGATTACCACAGGTCCAAACAACAAGTGGTTCGTCGACAGTGGATGCTCCAGGCACATGACAGGGGAACGAGGTCTGCTTACAGACTTCAAGGGTGGGAATCGGGGATTCGTATCATTCGCGGGTAACAAAGGTGGAAATATCACGGGTACCGGAGTGGTCACTAATGGGACAATCAAGTTGGACCAAGTTTATCACGTTGATAAACTGGTTCACAATCTCATTAGTGTATCCCAAATCTGTGATAAGAAGAACTCAGTGTTATTTACTGACACTGAGGCGTTAGTGCTAAAGCCGGGATTCAAGATTCCTGAAGAATGGGTTTTGATGCGGGCGCCAAGGAAGAATGACTTGTACATGTTGGATATGAACAAGCCGGAGTCTTCGATGGGGCCAATCTGTCTATTATCCAAAGCTTCGGAGACGGAATCCGTACTGTGGCACAGACGCATGGCTCACCTGCACCTAAGGAAGATGAATTACATAACGAAGAATGGACTGGTGCAGGGTGTGCCTATGAAGAGCTTTCAGTTCGAGGACAAGTGTCTACCGTGCATGAAGGGCAAGCAACATAAAAAGATGCACAAGTCTGTGACACCCCTCACTTTCCATACTATAACAATACCCTATATCGCATGGTATGTGGGGCGGAGTCAAATTCATCATACAATGGATCGACTCGTGGCGAAAGTACATAACAACTATTATTCTTCAACAGTGTTTTAGTACAACTTATTCAAACAAAATACATAATACATAATTCGGAAATTAAAACATTGACAAATTATTCATAAACTTTCTCTTTTCCCTTGCCATTTGAGGTTCCTTCCTCAGTACCTGAGTATAAACATGTAAGGGTGAGCGACAACGCCCAGCAAGTACTAATCACCCTGGTTGGAATAATGTGATTTAAAAATAATTTATAACTGGTAAGAAAATGTATAAAAATAACATTTTTGTGAAAATATATTTTCCGTGAAGTTAATACAGCGGCTGGCAACTGAAAGCTGTGAAGAAATCATGATACAAGGAAATTGATTTCTTTATTTCATACCCGAGTTAAATGGGTACGTTTGTGAATGAAATTAATTGCTACCATTTTCATAAAAACTTTCCATCCTTTATCGTTATAAAATTTACTGGTATATTATTACCCCGATAAGTCACAGAGAAATATCCTTCGTGCCATCTCAAAAGGCTTCGCCATTTTGGCGTCATTATGTTGTCATCTCAAAAGGCTATATCATTATTATAATATTACCAGTATCCTTACATTGATATTCACGAAGTCATACCAACAACGATTATGCAAAAATTATATAACTTTAAATAAATAACGTCACAGTTCCAATATCATAAAAATACTGAATTACGACATAAATCATATAAATATCGCAGAGTCGAATATAATGATTCAGCATCATGAATAGAATAATAGGCTCAAAGTGGAAGTGATTAGAAACTTACAGTAGTCCAGAAACGGTTATAAGAATTTCGTAAGAGAGAAGTAGAAAAATACTCAAATACCACTCTTTGTTTAATAGTGATATTTATGAGTATTGGTACGATTTTCATTCGAAGGAAAGGCGTCAATTTATAGCCTCAATATTTCGACAGTTTACGTATTTCACGCGTATGTAGACAAACTACCGACGCTCGTTGTCAGTCGAAACGCTTCCTACCGACACTTTCAATTCATTTTACCTCTTTGTGTAATAATGCATATTTATAAAATATACCCTTAATCTATCATATATTTACATATAACACCCCTCGTCTATTATAAATTTTATTTAACACCTCTTTATGAATATAATTATTATCACTATATGTAAAATGCGATACGGTTTAATAATTACCTGCTAATTTCTTGATAAATTTTCGGGATGTTACATCATGTCCCCCTTAAGAAAATTTCGTCCTCAGAATTTAGATTTTGAACAAATTTGGATAGCGTTTCTTCATGTCAGCTTCTGGTTCCCAAGTGGCTTCTGACCCTTTATGATGTTTCCATTGGACTTTTACAATTGGAATTTCTTTGTTTCGTAACACTTTGATCTTCTTATCAAGGATAGCTTCAGGTTCTTCCACATATGCTAGTTTTTCGTTTACTTGTACATCTTTATATGTAACCTTTTTCACTTCATCGGACAAACACTTACGAAGATTTGACACGTGGAACGCATTATGCAGGTTTCCTAGTTCTGGGGGTAATTCTAGACGATAAGCTACGTTGCCAATTCGCTCCGTGATTGCAAATGGCCCAATAAACCTAGGACTCAGCTTCCCTCTTTTTCTTAACCTTACAATTCCTTTCCAAGGGGATACCTTCAAGAAAACGCGATCGCATGGGTGGAACACTACTGTTCTCCTTTTCTTATCAGCATAACTCTTTTGACGACTCTGAGCTGTTTTCAAACGTTCTCTAATTTGGTGTACCTTGGTCGCTTTTTCTTGTATTAACTCAGGGCCCAGTTGTCTTCTTTCACCAACCTCATACCAACACAATGGTGTCCGACATTTTCGTCCGTATAATGCTTCATATGGTGCTGCTTGTATGCTGGAATGATAACTATTATTATAAGCGAATTCAACCAATGGCAGATGTTCGTCCCAATTCCCTCCAAAATCTATTACACAAGTTCGCAGCATATCTTCTAATGTTTGAATTGTGCGTTCACTTTGTCCATCCGTCTGAGGATGGTAAGCAGTGCTCATTTTTATTTGGGTACCTAACTCTCGTTGAAAGCTCCTCCAGAACTTTGAGGTGAATGGACTGTCACGATCTGACACTATAGATACTGGTACTCCATGTAAGGACACAATCTCCATTATGTATATTCGTGCTAGTTTGTCTAACGGAAATGTCTCTTTAATGGGTAAAAAGTGGGCTGACTTGGTTAGACGGTCAACTATTACCCATATGGCATCATGTCCTTTCTGGGTTTTCGGAAGCTTAGTCACAAAGTCCATTGTCATGTGATCCCATTTCCACTCTGGAATTTCGAGCGGTTGTAAGTCTCCATAAGGCTTTTGATGTTCAGCTTTAACCTGTTGACAAGTTAAACACTTTTCTACCCACTTTCCAACATCTCTTTTCATTGCTGGCCACCAATAGTTATTTTTCAAATCTCTATACATTTTCATACTGCCTGGATGTACTGAATACCTTGTATTGTGTGCTTCAGCCAATACATGGTTTCGTAATCCTCCTATTGATGGAATCCAAACTCTTCCCTCAAAGCATAATATCCCCCTCCCGTCCATGGTTAGCTGCTTCTCATAACCTTTTATTCTTTCTGCACATTGTTTACTTTCCTTGAGGACTTCCTGTTGTTTCTCTTTGACTTGATCTAGGAAATCAAGACGTACTTCCATGATACACAACTTGACCATTGTAGCTCTTCCACTTGTTTTTCGACTTAGCGCATCAGCTACTACATTAGCTTTTCCTGGATGGTATAATATTTCACAGTCATAATCTTTTAGTAATTCCAACCATCTCCTTTGTCTCATATTCAATTCCTTCTGAGTGAATATGTATTTCAAGCTTTTATGGTCTGTATAAATTTCACATTTTTCTCGGTACAAATAGTGACGCCATAACTTTAATGCAAACACCACAGCTGCCAACTCTAAATCATGTGTTGGGTATTTTTTCTCATGTACTTTGAGTTGTCGGGATGCGTAAGCTATCACTTTGCCATGTTGCATCAAAACACATCCTAATCCATTTAGGGATGCATCACTATACACGACAAATCCACCTCTTCCCTCCGGTAGAGATAAAATAGGTGCACTCACCAATTTCTTCTTTAACATCTGAAATGCTTCCTCTCTCGCTTCATTCCATTCATATTTAGCACTCTTTCGTGTTAATGATGTAAGCGGTGCCGCAATCTTGGAGAAGTCTTGTATGAATCTTCTATAATAACCTGCCAAGCCTAGAAAGCTACGAACTTCTGTTGGAGTTCGCGGTTTTTCCCATTTGGTTATTGCTTCTACCTTTCCAGGATCAACTTTAATACCTTCATGACTTACTACATGTCCCAAAAATTGCACCTCTTTCAACCAAAACTCACATTTCGAGAACTTTGCATAAAGTTTTTCTTTCTTTAAAAGTTCCAATATGATCCTGAGATGCCGGGAATGCTCTTCTTCAGATTTGGAATAAATGAGAATATCATCTATAAAGACGATCGCAAACTTATCCAAATAAGGTTTACAGACTCGATTCATTAAGTCCATAAAAGTTGCAGGTGCATTGGTCAAACCAAACGGCATAACTAAAAATTCATAATGTCCATACCTTGTCCTAAATGCCGTTTTTGGTATGTCAGATTCTTTGACTTTCAATTGATGATACCCTGATGTCAGGATCTAAAACTGAATAACCAAGATTAACTGATTTGAAATTTATCAGAGTATAAATCAATAATCTTGCTTTGAATCAATGTTTAATTAAGAAGTTTGCGGAATAACACTTAATTATTTTGACAAAAACTTTCAGAACTAATGAAGCATAAAACATAAGAAGTAATCAAGACTGTTTGTATTGCTGAATTCAATGATTACAATCACCTCTAATCTGTTTGATTAGACGAAGAACACAGACTGTTCTTAGGGTTTTACAACCTTAGAGGCCTATGAAAACTTAATCAATAAAGCAATTACAGACTCAAAAATATGCAGAAAACTTCTATGAACTTCTATACAATAGAAAAACTATTCTGTCTATTTATATTGCTTTTTGGACTTGTTTCCTTGAAGGACTATGACTTCTCTGATAGTAGATATGCTGGAATCTTCGTGTAGATATCTTTCCTGAAAATCAGCACTTTCTGTTTATGAAACTGTTGAGCAGCTTGAATCTCTTGACAGCATGAACTGAGCAGCTTGAGTTGTTTTGCTCTGGCAGCTTGAACTTTTACACTGGCAGCTCGAGTTTCTTCAACTAGCAGCATGAACTTTGTATTTACATGAGAAATCTACTAACAGTCTGAGAAGTCTAACTAACAGCTTGAATGTACTTAAACTATTTCTCAACAATCTCCCCCTAACTTAAATTCTTTACACAAGACTTTAAGTTCTATACAAGAATTGGAAATGAATAAGTAAACTGTTATTTGCAAACCAAGGCTTTCAAAAACTTACAACTGTGCAAGTTTCTGATCTACAGCCTTCAAAAATTCTTTCTTCATCTCATCTCTATCACAAGATATTCTGACAGACTTCATCTGGAGTAGTATATTCTTTGGAAGATCATAGAATTCAAGATTAAAGAACATACCAGATCCATCTGTGAATTTGATTCTGTAAGTCCTGGATTTGACAAAAATATTAACTTCCTTGATTTTCAATCCCTTCTTGTTGGCATCCTCTACATCTTTTCTAATAAATTCAGGATCAACAATGGACTTCAGATCTCTGATGACTTGTTTCACTTGTGGTAGAGAAGATCTAACTTGTGATACAGACCCAATGTTGTGCATTCTGATAAGCTCATCTCTGGTCATCTTCTGAACCATCTGCCAAAATGTATCATATTCTTCTTCAGGACCAGACTCTCTTCTTATCACAAACTTAATTCTCAAGTCACGGTCATCCAGTGACTTAGCAAACCAGTAGTTAATTTGAGGCTTTGTAAAATCATGTTGATCAATCAATTTCTCTATCTCCATGGCCTTTTGTAGTTGTTGCTCAAAGAGCACCCTTTTAACCGATGAAGGAATAGAAAGAGCAGCTTGATCAGTGGGAACAGGTGTACTGGCAGCAGCTTGAATATGACTTGTAGTAGGTTGAGCTGGTTCTTGTGATGATTGGACTTCTTGGGAGGTTTTTGCTTTCTTTCTTTTCTCCATTTCTTTATCATGTATTTCCTGCAGCCTTTCAGTAGTCATGGACTGAGCCATTTTCTTTGGAATACCTGCTGCAAAAGCAAAATTGATTAAGAATCTTCTGTGCTCAGCCTTGGTGTGCCCTGTTGGCATCTTTCTCTTCTTTTCACCTTGTTGCCCACAAACCCCTTTAGGTAATCACCTAATGTCTCAACATCATCTATTGGGGGCTGGGCTTGCTGATCTAATTCTTTATCCTGTTCTTCTGCTAACCTTTTGGCAACTTCAGCATCAAAGGCAATCTGGGCTTCTTTGGAGGAGAATTTGTGCTTTGGAGATTCAATAAGAATGCCCTTGCCTTTGTCTTTTGCAGCAGAAGATGTAGCTTGAACTGTACTGGATGGAGCTTGAACCCTTTCCTTTATAACAACTCCAGTTGCTTTTGAGGCAGCAGCTTGAGTTTCTAGGCTAACAGCTTGAGAAGCTGTTGGGACTGCTAGCCTAGAAACTGGGACTGTTGGTGCTACTTGGACTGTTGTTGTTGTTGTTGGAGCTGCTTGGACTGATGTAGGAACCTCCTGATTCTCCCCCTTTTTGGAAGAATTGGTTTGGTCAGAAGGACCTACAACCTTTGCCCCTTGGGTTTGAATCAAACGCTCTAATTGAATGAGCTTATTTCCACAAAGGGTAAACCCCTTATGAAGATAATCCATCCTCTGATTTTGAGCCATTTCTGATTGCTTTAGGGCCATTATTTGTGCACCCTATGCAGCAATGATGGACATTTGGTATTCCAACATAGCTACATCAGGTTTCAGCTTGGGATCCGTCAAAAGCATGAGTTGCAGACTAGTCTCAAGATCAGAAAACACCTGTGGTGCTTGTGATCTATCACTGACATTAATACCAGACGTAGAAACCTCTGGGCCCCTCTGTTCTTGGTTCTGGGGACTTCCAGCTTGTGTTTGCACACTTGCTGTTGCCATGGGCGTGGTCTTAGCTATGTTGGCACTGTCCTGTGCCTCTTGTGTAGAGACATCAGTAGTGCCAGCCACAGAACCCATATGAACCATCTCTGAAGAGATGTTCACCTCCTGAGTGAGGATGGGAGTTTCCTCTAGTGGTTCCCTTTGGATATGCTGTGCAGGAGTATCCTCCTGCACAGGGATATATGGCTCTTGCTGATGGGAGGAGGAGGAAGGAGCTCCTGGTCCCCTTTTTCTTTTGTATATATTTCTGAGTGGGCGTGTTGGCTGTACAAAAGGATCAGAGGGAGTTTGTGTGTCATGAGGAGTGGGTTGGGGTCCTGGGGGTGAAGCAGGAATGTTGGGCTGTGTTTGCTCAGGACCCTCTCCTCTGTTTCTTGGAATGATGTTCACCATTGCAGAGGGCAATGGAACATCTACACTGACAAAATTGGCACTTGGCTTTAGAAGCCTTTTGATAGAAGATAGTGAGTGCCTATGGGAAATATGTATCCTCTTATGTAAATGAGAAGTAGTGCAGGTGTGTGCAATGATTTCTGCCAAAAATCTTGGATACATTAAAAACTTCCCATTCTTTAGGGAATGATGCCTTAACATCCCTTGAAAGATCATGTTTGAAAAATTGAACTGTTGGCCAGTAGAAAAGCACACTAAGGCAGTGGCAATATTTGAAGAAAACTCAGACCAACCAGTTCTTTTGGGGCTTAAACATTGCTGAATAATATGCACAAGGTATTTCCATTTAGGAGAAAAATGTGCCTTAAGAAAAGTAAAAGAATCAGCAGGAACCCTATAACCAATATTTTGAAGACCAAAATGTAAAGCTTGAAGGGATAGGTCGGTCATACCTGAGGCATCTTGAAGATGCAAGTGATGTCTGATGGATTCCTCAGTGATATTGATGACAGTTCCATCAATCTTGGAAATGAGGGTAGGCACTCCATTGATGGTTTGAACAGAGGCATGATTCCAAAACTGTTCAATATGGGAGATGTATATAGTAGTGTTTATGGTTAGGGCATAATGGATATGGGAGTGCCTGAGGAAATCCATCATTGCATGAAACGGTTGAAGTTCAGAGTGTTTTAGGGTGTATGGGAGGCAGTTATGCTCTTTTACGAACTCCATGGATGAACAAACGATGTTTGTAGGGTTTGAAAGAAGAATGTGTGATTCGTTCAGAGAGAAAGCAGAAGGCTGTGGAAGAAGAATATGTAACTCGTAGTTACAACTGAACGAAACCGGGACCTTTAAAGGTTTCGAAAAGGTTGGGTCCCGCGCACACATTTGAAAAATTACTCAAATACCCTGCACACTTTGACAGATCAAGTGAAAATAACTAGCAGTCCGAGAAAATGAACTAGCAGCATGAGAAAATACTCATGCTGTTAGTGTAAAATTGTGCAACTTTTCAATGGAACAGTGTCTCCCCCTTAAATTAGCATACTGAGTCGATAATAATGAAAACCAATTAATCCATGTTTACCATACCAATATTTGATATTAGGAAAGTGAACCTTCCCACATCAAAAGGTTTTGTAAATAGATCAGCTAGCTGATCATCTGTATGTATTTTGGTAACTTGGATTAACTTCTTTTCATTACAATCTCTGATGAAGTGAAACCTGATTTCTATATGCTTGGTTTTTGGGAATTTCACTGGGTTTTGCACAATGCTAATTGCACTTGAATTGTCAATATAAATAGGAGTGGATAAGAAATTCATACCATAGTCTCTTAGCTGATTTTGAATCCACATTACCTGGGAGCAGCAGCTTGCAGCTGCTACGTATTCTGCTTCAGTGGATGATGTGGAGACAGTTGTTTGCTTTTTGCATTGCCAAGAGACCAGTCTTGCTCCTAAGTATTGACATCCACCAGTTGTGGATTTTCTGTCAATGTTGCATCCACCATAGTCACTGTCAGAATAAGCAGTTAGTTCAAAAGGAGAGTCTTTAGGATACCATAGACCTAAATGTGGTTGGCCTTTAAGATATCTAAAGATTCTCTTAACAGCAACCAAGTGAGAATCCTTTGGAGAGCATTGAAACCTAGCACACACACAGACAGCAAACATAATATCAGGTCTTGAAGATGTTAGATACATGAGAGATCCTATAAGGGATCTGTATAGATGAATATCCACATCTATGCCATCTTTGTCTGTATGGAGCTGCTTATGAGGATCCATTGGAGTGCTTGCCACCTTTGTGTCTTGATAGCCAAACTTTTCCAATATGTCTTTGACATACTTTGATTGACTTATGAATAGACCAGTAGGCTTCTGTTTAACCTGCAGCCCTAGAAAGAACGTGAGTTCTCCCATTGAACTCATTTGAAACTTTTTGTGCATTAGGGCCTCAAAATCTTTGCACAACCTATCATTAGTGGAGCCAAAGATGATGTCATCAACATAGATTTGGACAAGAAGAATCTCAGCTTTGATGGATTTAGTGAAAAGTGTTTTGTCCAGAGTGCCTCTCTTGAATCCATTCTGTAGAAGATATGATGACAGTGTGTCATACCATGCTCTGGGGGCTTGGTGAAGACCATAGAGAGCTTTGTCTAGCTTGTACACCCTGTCTGGATACTTGTAGTCTTCAAATCCAGGAGGTTGACACACATACACTTCCTCTTCAATTGTCCCATACAGGAAAGCAGACTTAACATCCATTTGATACACTTTAAATCCTTTGAAACTTGCATATGCTAGAAACAGTCTGATGGCTTCAATTCTTGCTACTGGAGCAAAGACATCATCATAATCTATTCCTTCTTCTTGAGTGTACCCTTGTGCTACTAGTCTTGCTTTGTTCTTGATGACTATCCCTCTCTCATCCTTCTTGTTTCTGAACACCCATCTTGTACCTATTGCTCTCTTACCTTTAGGAAGATCCACCAGAGTCCATACATTCTGAATTTTGAACGGTAAAAGCTCTTCTTGCATAGCTTCAATCCAGGATGAATCTTTTAATGCTTCAGATGCCTTTTTAGGTTCCAATTGAGACATGAAACAGGCATGTTCAAAAGCAGCTAGACTGAATTCAGAAACTGCTTGTTCAGCAGCAGCAGTCTCATTGTGAACCATCTTCCTTGTTTGAACAGGAGTGCTTGGATCACCCAGTATTTGATTGAGAGGGTGATACTTGTGAACTCTTAGTGTGGGCTCTCTCTCTGTTTGAAAGGAAGTTCCAAGGTTGGTATCATCTCTATCAGAACCAGTGAATGGTTCAGCTTGACTTGAATCTGGGACTGTTTCCTGTTGTGTTGGAGCTGTTCTTTCAAAACTTTGGAGTGGCACTTCAGTGTCTGGATTTGTATCATTCAGGACCCCTGGAGGATCACAAGACAGAAGTGGTAGAGTGGTGAAATCATCCCAACTTGTTGAATCTGCAGCAGTCTGAGACTTTGTGCCAACAGCATGAGAAATTGTATTGGCAGCATGAGAATTCGTGTTAGCAGCTTCAACCTTGTATGCATCAGCTTCTGCAGTATACTCAACAAAGCTCAGAGAATTTGTTAGTGAATCTAAATCAAACAACCAATCAGGACGAGTGCCTTTGATATTAGCAGTATTTTCATTAAATTCAACATTGGCACTTTCTTCAATTGTTTTAGACACACTGTTGTATACTCTATAGGCTTTGCTTTGAGTTGAGTATCCTACAAAGAATCCTTCTTCAGCTTTACTCTCAAACTTCCCTAAGTGAGTCTTAGTGTGAAGGATAGTACATGGGCATCCAAAGGGCTTGAAGAAAGCTATTAGGGGACTTCTGTTATGGAATAACTCATAGGGAGTTTTCCCTTGTGATTGAACTACTTGAACCCTATTTAGAACATAACAGGCTGTATTAACAGCTTCTGCCCAGAAAGTCATTGGCAGATTTGAATCAGCTAGCATTGTTCTAGCAGCCTCAATTAATGTTCTGTTCTTTCTTTCAGCTACACCATTTTGCTGTGGTGTTCTTGGTGCACTATATTGTCTAGCAATGCCTTTGGACTCACAAAAACTGTTTAGAATTTGATTTTTAAATTCAGTTCCATTGTCTGATCTTATCACCTTCACTTTGGAATTGGATTGGTTTTCTATCTTAAGGATAAAAGACTTAACTAGCTCAGCAGTTTCATCTTTGGACCTAAGAAAGTAAACCCAAGTAAATCTGGTGAAATCATCAACAATGACTAAACAGTATGCCCTTTTGTTCAAACTCAAAACAGATGTTGGACCAAATAGATCCATATGTAACAACTGAAGAACAGATGAGATTGAATTTACTTCTTTGGCCTTATGAGAAGTTTTGTGTTGCTTACCTTTAAGACATGCTACACAATGATCATCACAAATGAACTCCTTTTGTGGTAATCCTCTTACCAGATTCTTTTTAACTAAATCATTCATGGACTTGAAGTTCATGTGACACATCCTTCTATGCCAAAGAGCAGACTCATTTGATGATGCTTTGGATATTAAACAGCTTAAAGTATTTGATTTAGTCAAGAGAGCTGTGTCCAGGCAGTAAACATTGTCCTTTCTTGGTGTTCTAAGTAAAACATGATTTTCAGGAATTTTGAAATCCTTTGAAAGAACAATGCACTCAGAATCTGTGAACAGAACAATGTTTTGTTTGTCACAGATTTGAGAGACACTCAATAAATTGTACTTAAGCTGTTCAACATACAGAACATCATGGAATTTCATGTTGCCTGCATTAATAGTACCTTTACCTGTAACCTTACCTCCTTTTGAGTTGCCTCCAAATGCAACAAAACCTCCATCAAAACCTTCGAAATTTGACAAGCATTCAGAATTGCCTGTCATGTGCCTAGAGCATCCACTGTCCAAATGCCATCTTGTTCTCTGGGGAGACCTGTGGTTGCCCTGCACAAATAACAGCTTAGTTAGTAGTGGAGTAAACCCAAACCAAATTGGTTTTGGGTTGGCCTTGTACATTGACATAACTAAAAACTGTTTTTGACTTCTTATATTTGGTGAGATCTACTGATGGAGTCTTTGGAGAGTATTTAGTGATAATATGAGGTATCCAATTATTTTGATCATATTTTCTTCTGACAGTCTCAGATGATTCACTAGCAGCTTCAGTTTGATGCCCAACAGCTTGAGCTGTGTTTGTAGTGCTAACAGTTTCAGTTTTTGCACTAACAGCATCAGATTTTGACTTAGCAGTCTGATCTTTTGCATTAGCAGTTTGAGCAACAGATTTGTCCTTGACACACCATATTTGTTTAAAACTTGATTTAGGCTTTGCCAAAACTTGTTTTTGATGTGTGGACTGTTTTTTATTAACTTTTGAGAATCTGTGATCAACTGTTTTCTTTGGAGCTGCTGTTGAAGGTTTCACTTTTGAGTGCTTTGCCTGATTAGGATTTGATTTTGTGTGATGCACAGTCTGTTTTGTAACAGCTGGTTTGTAAAAACAATCCTTGGCTAAGTGATTCTTCCTTCCACAGTGAAAGCATCTTTTGACAGTTTGAATTGGAACACCAGACTTTTCTGTCAATTTCTGGTTCTTGTTTCTCTGGTTTCCTCTTACCTGCTGTTGTTTAGGAAACTTTTGAACACCATGCTTTTGGCATGTGCAGATAGAAACCGTTTTACCTCTTTTAGTTCCTTTTGATGAAGATGCAGTGTTACAGTTAGAATGTACAGAAACTTGTGGAGTAGCATTGCATACACTCATCTTCTCTTTTCCTTTCTTACTGGGAACTTGGACTTCTATGGGTGCACTCTTTGTGTCACAGTCTCTATTTTGACTCTTATCTTCTTTTAATTCAGGACTGTTATCAAGAATAGGATCTACAATAGTCATAGACTCATCTAGTGGTTCATTGACAAGTCTATCAGCAACTTCACTCATTGGATGAATGTACTTGTTATTATATGGAGGTGGAGTAGCTCTGTGTCCTATTCCTTCTTTGGGATTGATCTGAGATTTCACTCTATCTTTGAATTGAACTTCCATTAGGTGTTCTAGCTTTTGATTTGCTAACTTGAAGTTTCCTAGATCTATGTTCACAGATTCTAGTTTCTTATTAGCCTCTAACACCTTCTGTTCAGTCTCTTCTACCTTTTTATTCAGAGATTCTATTTTCTTATTGAGTTCCTTTTTCTCCCATTCATGATAGGTTCTATCATACCCCATTTGAGTCTCATTATCCTTATAATCATTGATCTGTTTTTCCAGATCTTCTATGGCTTGCATATATTTATATCTCCTTTCTTCCATCTTAGCTAGAGTTTTGCACATGCTCTCATTATGATCTCTGTACTTTTTAACCATATTTTTGCATGATTGAGAGCAGAGTTTAGAATTTACCTCAGATGGTAGTTCAGTGGAGGAGACATTTGATGTTTCTGCCATAAGTGCTTGATTTTGAAATTCTTCCTCTGTCTGATCACTCCAGTCAAACACATTGTCTTCTTGAGAGACAAGTGCTGTTGATGAGGACGCTTGGATGGGCTGTGAAGTCCTTGATGGCTGTTGACCTTGAGATCTACATTCTCTGGCAAAGTGACCAAGCTTATGGCATTTATAGCATTCCACTTTTGATTTATCAAAAGATGGTTTGCCTTCTGTCTTGGCTTGAAAGTTGGTCCTACCAGTTCTTTTCAGAAATCTTTTGGCTCTCATGGTCAGCATTGCATGTTGCCACTTTAAATCCATCTCTTCAAGATCATCTGGATGAATTTGTTCCAAGTCTTCAACATTTAGAGCAAATAATCCATCATTGGCAACAAAAGCCTCATAGTGAGTTTCAGCAGAATTGCCATCACCACCTGAAAAAGAATCACAGTTATTAGATTTTTCAGAAGACAGAAGAGCAGTATTGTGATTATAAGAAAAGGATTTCTTTTTAGCATCAATCTCAGTCTCAAACACTCTTAAACTGTTATACAGATCATCCAATTCTATCTCATCAAGTGTGTCTTTTGTTCTCCACTGTGCAGCATAGACTGTCCATTCTTCTCCAAGAGATCTGAGAAACTTTCTGTTGACTTCATCTTGATCCAGATTGACCTTTGCACTTTCCAGTTCACTTATCAGTTTGTTGAACCTGTCAAAGATTTGAGTGAGGTTTTCATTCTTGCCACCAGAAAAGTTTTCATACTGCTGTTTCAAGAGGTCTTTTTGATTTCTCTTGGTACTGGCATTACCAGCAAACCTCTTCTCTAAGGCATTCCAAAGAGAGTGAGCAGTATAAAACTTTTTGAACTGATGTTGATAAGCATTAGGAATGGCTATTTGTAATAGTGTAAGTGCTTTCACTTCATTCATTCTAGCCTTCCTTTCAAGTTCAGTTTTTGGAGGAGTTTTGACTGGTTTTCCCTCAGCATCAAGTTCTGGATCAACTACAGGAGGAAATTCAACAGCTTCCATATGGCATAATCAATGAATTGAATATGCTGTTGAATCCTGAGTTTCCACATCTCAAACTCAGTGGGCTTGAGCATAGGCACTTTGAGTCCTTGCCCAGATCCACTGCTGCTATTTTCAAATTCCATTGTAAAAGATTAAAAATTTAAAAGAAAGTTTTTGACTTTGAAAAACAAAGAGTAACCTGGTTTGAAAAACCTGATTTGAACAACCTGGTTTGACAAACCTGGCTCTGATACCACTTGTCAGGATCTAAAACTGAATAACCAAGATTAACTGATTTGAAATTTATCAGAGTATAAATCAATAATCTTGCTTTGAATCAAAGTTTAATTAAGAAGTTTGCGGAATAACACTTAATTATTTTGACAAAAACTTTCAGAACTAATGAAGCATAAAACATAAGAAGTAATCAAGACTGTTTGTATTGCTGAATTCAATGATTACAATCACCTCTAATCTGTTTGATTAGACGAAGAACACAGACTCTTCTTAGGGTTTTACAACCTTAGAGGCTTATGAAAACTTAATCAATAAAGCAATTACAGACTCAAAAATATGCAGAAAACTTCTATGAACTTCTAAACAATAGAAAAACTATCCTGTCTATTTATATTGCTTTTTGGACTTGTTTCCTTGAAGGACTATGACTTCTCTGATAGTAGATATGCTGGAATCTTCGTGTAGATATCTTTCCTGAAAATCAGCACTTTCTGTTTATGAAACTGTTGAGCAGCTTGAATCTCTTGACAGCATGAACTGAGCAGCTTGAGTTGTTTTCCTCTGGCAGCTTGAACTTTTACACTGGCAGCTCGAGTTTCTTCAACTAGCAGCATGAACTTTGTATTTACATGAGAAATCTACTAACAGTCTGAGAAGTCTAACTAACAGCTTGTATGTACTTAAACTATTTCCCAACACCTGACCTTAGATCAATCTTTGAAAAATGGCTAGCTCCTTGAAGTTGATCAAAAAGGTCATGAATTCTTGGGAGTGGATACTTGTTTTTGATAGTGACTTTATTCAATTCCCTATAATCAATGCACAACCTCATTGACCCATCCTTTTTCTTTACAAATAGTACTGGAGCTCCCCAAGGTGAGACACTTGGCCTAATGAATCCTTTATCTAATAGCTCCTGGAGTTGGTTTTTCAATTCATTCATTTCCATAGGGGCCAATCGATATGGGGCCTTGGATAGAGGGGCTGTTCCAGGTACTAAATCAATGGCAAACTCTACTTGCCGATCGGGAGGTAACCCAGGTAAATCTTCTGGAAACACTTCAGGAAAATCTCGAACAACGAGAATGTCATTGAGATTTGAGCATTTCTTTCCTTTCTCAATAACATGAGCCAAGTAAGCTATGCATCCTTTACGAAGACATTTTCGGGCTTGAATCGAGGTTAGAAAGTTAGATGATGTCAGGTTTTGTTCTCCCCGGAAAATTACTTCTTTTCCTTCAGGTGTGTAAAATTTAACAGACTTGGTCTTGCAAAGAATTGATGCGTTATTTTTGGACATCCAATCCATACCAATGATAATATCAAATTCTCCTAACGGCATTGGAATTAGGTCAATAGGTAACTTATTCCCTTCGACTTCTATGTCACAGTCAGGACACCATTTATTCAAATATATTCGTTCATTGTTGGCTATTTCTACCTCTATCCCTAATTTCATATGCACAATAGGTAATGATAATGTCTCACATAGACGACGGGATTTGAATGATCTAGATGCGCCCGAATCGAACAATACTTTAGCGTAAGCTGAGTTGATTATGAGTGTACCTGAGACAACATCATTGATTTCTCTAGCCTTCTGTGCAGTCATCTGAAATGTTCTTCCAGTGGTCTTGTTTGATGTTCGATTTTCTTTCACAGTGGTGGTCCCTGTATGTGTTTTCTTTGTTGCTCCCCCTTTTGTGTCAGTTCGTTGGGGACAGTCAGGTGCTAAATGGTTAGGATCTTGACAAATAAAACACCTACGATTTTTCACGAGACAGTCACGGGTTTTATGACCCATTCTTCCACACGTAAAACAAGCACCTGTATTTGCCAGACATGGCTTATCACCATGAAACTTCCCACAATTATCACAAGCTTTTCCCTTTTTGTCAATGCCGTATCGGTTACCCAATCCTGCATTATGGAATCGAAATGCATTGTTCTCATGAGTCTTTCCTTTAAACTTCTTGTTTTCTGGATGACGTGTTTTCTCTTCTTCCCATTTCCTCTTGTCAACCCTTCCTTCGTCTTTCTTTCTTCCATACTCTCTCTCAGCCACCAATGCTGCTTCTACTGCTTCACGATAAGTTCTTGGTTGAGTCATTGCTGTCGGCTCCCTGATGGTGGTTTTTAATCCGACAACAAACCTTTTTGCTTTTAGCATTTCAGTGGCTACAAGGTAGGTAGCAAAGCGAGACATTTCAGTAAATCTATTGGCATATTCCGTAACAGTTTGAGTGCCTTGTTTCAGATTCAGAAATTGTTCTTCAAGAGCATCTAGCAGACCTTGAGAACAATATTCATCCAGAAAGTACCTCTTAAATTCTTCCCACATGACATTTTCTATGTCTCCCATACCAATTGTTTCCATTAACATTTCCCACCAATGGATGGCTGTTCCCCGCAGCATCATGGTGGCATAAACTACTTTCCTATTATCCCCACACCTACTTATGCGAAAGATGTTCTCCATTACTTGTATCCAGTTTGTCGATTTAATTGGATCAGCTTCTCCATTAAATTCTGGAGGGTTAGCACTTACAAATTCCTTGTATGTGCACTCTCTTTCTCCCGTAGAATTATTGGGTCTTTGACGAAACCCTTGTTCTTCTAGTATACCAGGTACGGCAGCCCGTAACATCCGAGCAAATTCTTGGGATAGGTTTGGTTCTGATTCGTTGTTAGTGACCCGAGGTCTGGTTCTTGGTCTGCCTCTTCGGCCTGCTGCAGGTGGGGTGATCATAGGAATTGGTTCAGGAGACTCCTCTCTTCTAGACGGTGCCATTGTCTGAAATTTTTTTTTTATTAGAATATTTTAACTTCATATTCTAAGTTAGTAACTATTTACAATAGTCAAATTGAGCATTATGTACTTGATCACAATGATTATTTTAACTAGAAATCGTTTATTCATTTCATAGAGAATTTCTTATTCGTAGAAAAAGTACATAACACTTTTATGGTCTTATATTGGGAGATGATCCTCCGTTAGGTCCAGGGGGTGGCGGTTGATATCTTATTGGTTGTTGTCCGTACAACATCATTCTTAAACGTGCATTGTCTATGTCTAAAGCATTTGCCCTTGCTCGTTCTGCCTGTAATTGTTGTCTAACTTCTCGTAGCTCGTGTCTGAGAATGATTATCTCTTCATGTGAATGTTAATTCTCTTCTATTAAGGCATCTATTTGCTCCATCCTATGTTCCATCATTGCCTCGAGATCCTGATTTTGCACACGTCGCATGACTATTTCTTCCACCATTGAATTGAATTCCGGTAGGCTCAAGGTTCTAGTTCCGACGGTTGTTTCGTCATCTGTTAGTCCTGCTTCTGGTTCAGGTTCTTCATTTTCTTCTGGAGATGGTGGTGGTGCTAAGACAGGAGCACCCCAGTTTTCTACTTCCCATGGAAAAGGTACTTGGAAGTTCATAGGATGTTCTTCGTCATCATCTTCAATCTCTATTTCGACCTCTACGAATTGAGCGTCTTGCATAAGATTATTGAGGTTTTCTTCTGGGGCATCTTCTTCAGGATTCTCTTCAGGGTTTTCTTCAGGATCTTCCTCCATATATTCTTCCGGATCTTCTTCTGGATCTTCCTCCGGGTCTTCCTCTGGATCTTCCTCCGGATCTTCCTCTGGATCTTCCTCCATAGGCATATTATTATTTATGGGGTCTCTTAATGGTTGGGGTTCTTGAAAGTTATCAGGTGTTTCTTCCACCCACCCAGCATTTGATGATTCTCCTTTATACGAATCGTTACCATTTGCCATCTGTAATATATATATTTTTATTTTTGCTTAAAATCGTAAAAATATTCAAAAAATTTTTTACTTAATTACCTTCAAAAATTACACATTTTTTTTACCCCTTAACGGTCGAGAATATAGCCGTTCAACGGCTATATCTCTTCTCTTCCTCTATAAATTCATCACAATCTTATCACTTCTTTACACTATTTTTAAAATCCTCTCTATTCCAATATTACTACTTTCTCCCATAAATTCCAAGATGGTTAAACTCATTCCTTTGTTTGCAATCATACTCATCCCGGTGATGATTTATCTGCATTCACTTCTTGAATCTGAAGAGAGGCCGCCATTTTATTTTCTTGCTACCATCATTATGGTACTACTTCCCATATCCATGGCTATGGAGTGGTACTGGCTTTAATATTGTAATACTTATGTAACCGTAATAATGCCATAAAATTATTTTGTGGTGAATTTATTATTAAAGTTTTTTTTATCGAATATTTATTTTAGAAGTTTAAGTTTAGATTCTAATTTAGATACCTAATTCTCTTAAACTAAATTCTCTGATACCACATGTTCCATACTATAACAATACCCTATATAGCATGGTATGTGGGGCGGAGTCAAATTCATCATACAATGGATCGACTCGTGGCGAAAGTACATAACAACTATTATTCTTCAACAGTGTTTTAGTACAACTTATTCAAACAAAATACATAATACATAATTCGGAAATTAAAACATTGACAAATTATTCATAAACTTTCTCTTTTCCCTTGTCATTTGAGGTTCCTTCCTCAGTACCTGAGTATAAACATGTAAGGGTGAGCGACAACGCCCAGCAAGTACTAATCACCCTGGTTGGAATAATGTGATTTAAAAATAATTTATAACTGGTAAGAAAATGTATAAAAATAACATTTTTGTGAAAATATATTTTCCGTGAAGTTAATACAGCGGCTGACAACTGAAAGCTGTGAAGAAATCATTATACAAGGAAATTGATTTCTTCATTTCATACCCGAGTTAAATGGGTACGTTTGTGAATGAAATTAATTGCTACTATTTTCATAAAAACTTTCCATCTTTTATCGTTATAAAATTTACTGGTATATTATTACCCGGATAAATCACAGAGAAATATCCTTCGTGCCATCTCAAAAGGCTTCGCCATTTTGGCGTCATTATGTTGCCATCTCAAAAGGCTATATCATTATTATAATATTACCAGTATCCTTACATTGATATTCACGAAGTCATACCAACAACGATTATGCAAAAATTATATAACTTTAAATAAATAACGTCACAGTTCCAATATCATAAAAATACTGAATTACGACATAAATCATATAAATATCGCAGAGTCGAATATAATGATTCAGCATCATGAATAGAATAATAGGCTCAAAGTGGAAGTGATTAGAAACTTACAGTAGTCCAGAAACGGTTATAAGAATTTCGTAAGAGAGAAGTAGAAAAATACTCAAAATACGACTCTTTGTTTAATAGTGATATTTATGAGTATTGGTACGATTTTCATTCGAAGGAAAGGCGTCAATTTATAGCCTCAATATTTCGACAGTTTACGTATTTCACGCGTATGTAGACAAACTACCGACGCTCGTTGTCAGTCGAAACGCTTCCTACCGACACTTTCAATTCATTTTACCTCTTTGTGTAATAATGCATATTTATAAAATATACCCTTAATCTATCATATATTTACATATAACACCCCTCGTCTATTATAAATTTTATTTAACACCTCTTTATGAATATAATTATTATCACTATATGTAAAATGCGATACGGTTTAATAATTACCTGCTAATTTCTTGATAAATTTTCGGGATGTTACAAAGTCCAAGAAGCAGAACTCAATATCCTCAACATTCGATTTGTTGCATATGGACCTTTTCGGCCCTATCAACAAAAGGAGTATAGGAGGTAGTTGGTTTTGTTTAGTTATCACTGACGATTACTCACGGTTTTCATGGGTTTTCTTTTTAGGTACAAAGGACGAGACGGCTTCCAAGCTCAATGGGTTCTTAGACCAAGTGGAGAATTCCTACGGCACAAGGGTTAAAAATATTCGTAGTGATAATGGGACTGAATTCAAAGACTCAGTAATTGGTGTATATTGCCTATCAAAGGGCATAGTGCATCAATTCAGTGCACCATATGAACCTCACCAAAATGGGGTGGCCGAACGTAAAAATAGAAAATTGATTGAGGCTGCAAGGACTATGCTTTCGGATTCAAAGCTTCCTACCATGTTTTGGGGGGAGGCAGTGAATACCGCGTGCCATATTTTAAATCGAGTCCTTACAGTCAAATCTTTGAACAAAACATGCTATGAAATTTTGAATAAACGGCCAACTAACTTAACTGGATTCGAACCGTTTGGTGTACCATGCACTCTTTTACGAACAAAACATCAACCAAAGTTTGGTGAAAAGGCTGACGAAGGATACTTCCTAGGTTATGTGCCAAACTCACCAAACAAACGGGTGTTTAACAAAACAAATGGTACTGTGGAGATTGTGTATAATATTGAAGTCACAAGTTAGACACATGAACCCCAAACTGGTCCGGAATGGATATTTGACTATGATAAGTTATTTGAGTCATTTAACATTCCTTTGGATGATAATGCAGGTACAATCGAAAAAGACATGGCGACGTTGCACCTAAATGACGATGGCCATATCTTTCCGAGGACTACGTTTGAATCCACATCCGAACCTACTGCGACTGTAGATAGATCTCCACAAGTCGATGTTCCTGAAGCACCTGCCACTGAGAATCAGACTCAAGCATCAAGTTCCAACTCTGAGGAAAACGTCCATAAGGAGGAAAGTGTAGAAGCTGAGCCTGTTCTCCCATTAGGTGAAATGGGATCTAACTTAGGAGATAATCTAAGGGTTGATGATATAGAAACCTCTAGGATTAACAAGAACCATCCATTAGAAAGCATCATAGGAAATCCTAACGAGGGTGTGAGGACTCGGAGTAGTGTAAATAACAACACTGTGTTGTTGTCGATGATAAACGACTCTGAGGCATATCACACATGTCTCTACTCATGTTTCATATCGCAAGTAGAGCCTAAGAATGTGCAAATGGCACTTAAGGATAACTCCTGGGTTGAAGCGATGCAGGAAGAACTTTCGCAATTTAGGAAACTAGAAGTGTGGGAGTTAGTTCCATTACCTCGAGGGGAAGTTGCCATAGGAACCAAATGGGTTTTTAAGTGTAAGAGAGACGATCGGGGTATAGTCACGCGCAACCAGGCTAGGTTAGTTGTAAAGGGTTTCAACCAAGAGGAAGGAATCGATTACAACGAGGTGTTTGCACCAGTAGCAAGGCTAGAAGCCATTAGGTTGTTTCTAGCGTTTGCCTCCTTCAAAGGCTTTAAGGTATATCAACTAGACGTTAAGAGTGCTTTCCTGTATGGGAAAGTGAAGGAGTTGGTGTATGTAGAACAACCGCCCGGATTTACAGATCCAAAGTATCCTGATAGAGTATATCGTTTAGATAAGGCTCTATACGGATTGCATCAGGCACCTAGGGCGTGGTATGAGACGCTATCCAACCATCTGTCAGAGAACGGTTTTGAAAGGGGTAGGATAGATAGTACTCTGTTTGTTAAGAGGAAGGGAGAGCACTTTATCTTGGTACAAGTGTACGTCGATGATATCATCTTTGGATCATCAGACGAACAGATGTGCAAAGATTTCGAGAAGGTGATGAAGTCTAAGTTCGAGATGAGTGCTATGGGAGAGTTAAATTTCTTTTTAGGGTTACAAGTTGACCAGAAGAAGGAAGGGATGTTTATCCATCAGACTAAGTATGTCTATGACATATTAGAACGTTTCGGGATGGAAGGAACAAAGTTGACTGCCCATTTCAGCACGCCGATTCAAGTGAATCATAATCTCGGACCGGGTACTGAAAGTGATACCGATGTGGATCCGACTTTATATCGGGCCATGATTGGATCACTTATGTATTTAACTGCTTCAAGACCTGACATTATGTTTGCTGTGTGTATTTGTGCTAGGTTTCAAGCGAATCCGAAGGAGATGCATATGAAAGCTGTGAAGCGGATTCTACGATACCTCAAGTCGAAACCGAAGCTGGGACTTTGGTATCACGCGGAGGGAGATCTAGAGTTGGAGGCGTTCACGGATTCTGACTACGGAGGATGCAGCTTGACGCGCAAATCAACAACTGGAGGTTGCCAGTTCCTAGGAGGGCGATTGGTATCCTGGCAATGCAAGAAACAAACATCGGTAGCCGTGTCAACGTGCGAGGCCGAGTATGTTGCTGCTGGTAGTTACTGCTCACAGGTTCTGTGGATACAACAACAATTGCGGGATTATGGTTTGGCTTACACTCAAACTCCCATTAGGATAGACAATCAATCTACAATTGCTATAACTAACAATCCAGTTAAACACAGTAAAACAAAGCACATAGACATTAGGCATCATTTTATTCGTGATTGTGCTGAAAAGAACTTAATCAAATTGGTAAAAGTGACAACAGAAGATAATAATGCAGATTTATTTACCAAAGCATTTGATAAGTCACGGTTTGAGTATTTAATTCAACTGAATGGAATGCGCAACCCAGAGTAAATTGACCTTAGTAGTAGTAGCTTATTTTCTTTTATAAGTCGTAGTTTTTCTTTCTTTACAGTAGTCTGCTAATTTAGGAAAGTTTCTATTTTTAGTAAGTTTCTATTTTTAGTAAGTTAGTAGGTTATCTTAGTTCTTATGAAAAACAAAAGAAAAAAAGAGAGAAAATTATAAAAATACAAAAAAAGAGAATATCAGAAAAAGAGTTAAGTCTTAGATACATAGGTTCAAAGTGACAAAATTAGCACAGTCGTTACAAACTCTAAGTGTTTAGGCTTTCACACATAATGCAACTAAATTCTAAGTGTTATACTTTATTTAGTTTGATGTGTTGGTAGGCATAATACATATAGGGAATCTCAAGGCTAATAAAATACTCTATAAAAAGTCAAGCGTGTCACTATCTTAGATGTATGACCAATCGGTCTTAATTTTTATGTACAAGACATACAAACTTTGAGTCTAAATGAGGTATGCAAACTTTCTGGGGATGTATGGCAACATCAAATACATCTTAAAATGGAAAGAATAGAAAAATCATACAAAATTGAGAGTCGAAAACATGTAACTCTGTTGTACGTAAGTACAGACCTGTTGCCTCTGTTTAGATTCGGGTTGGCAAGATACGTCGCTTTGTTGTACGTCGGTACAGACCTGTCACCGCTGTCTTGCTAACTTTAATAATAAACCTTAAGTCAAACTAAGACACTTTGTTGTATGAAAATACAGACCTGTGTCCGATGTTTGTCTTTTAAAGAAAGTTTGCAAATACCAACATGTTAGAATCTTTGTCTGTATGCCTTGATCATAAAAGTATGTCTATGTCTGAGTCACGTAAGATAATTTCTTGATAAATAAAAATGCCAAGAGATATTCCGAAATGTAGAGTGTTTAAAGGGGTAAAATACCAACAATCGGCTAAATAGGTATGTCACGACAAATAATCAAAGCAATCAAAAATTCCTAAGTGTGAAAGTTTAAGTACTGAAAGTGAGTATCGGACATCGCTATCTGATTGAACCTTTCTTAGACTATACTCATCAAAAATATTTTGTTTAGTATTTCGCTTAGGTTGTAAATTTTATAAGTATAGCTTAAGTCTAGATTAAATTTTTTGGTCAAAATTTTATTTTTATTTTTATTTTTATTTTACCTTAGTTTATTTTATTTTATTTTATTTTATTTTAGTATAATTTTTACTTAGGTAAAAGGTCAAAAATTACTGAGGGTGCATTCAAAGTTGGATAAAATAAACATTGCGTGAAATATCTCGTGCTTAGGGTAAAAGATTGGGCATAGTTTATCTTGTTACACAATACCGTAGAAAAATGTTGAAAAAGTTGAAGTTATTTCAAATATTTTCGAAATTTTTCGAAGTGTTTGGTGTTTTTGAGTTTACGACAGACTCGAATTGGGAAAGCTTCGAATCTGTCAGTAGATTCGAGTCTGGCCTTAGATTCGAAGGTTGGTAGTATATATAGGTCAACAGTGAAGACATTTAATTCTTACTGTTTTCGAATCTAGTTTCTCGAATCTATTCCAGCGATTTCGAATCTGTTCTCGAGTCTATCGTTTCTCTCATAAACGACAATCCGTCGAGTTTAAAGCTAGTGTGTTCGATTCTACTACTGTATCTAGGTATAATCAACTTGATTGTACAAGCTTCATGTAGTTTTATACACAATTTTAGGCAAAATCATCGAGTTTTGAAGGTTTAAGGGTTGAAATAGGGTTTTTACAAAATTACCAAGTTTGGACTGATAAACAGTTAAATTAAACTCATAAATCAATGATTAGAACCTAGTTGAACTAATGTATGTGATTTACTGCGTTCAAAATGGTTAAAATCTTGGGTTTTTGTTGAAATCTTGGCCGACGGGGCTTCGAATCTGTTCCTGAGGCTTCTCGAATCTGTCATTAGACTCGAGAAGACCAGGACCTTCGAATCTGTCAACAAACTCGAAAATGGACTAATTCGAATCTGTTACATTCGAATCTGTTTTTTATTTGCATTATTTAATTTAAATTTTATTAAACTTGTAGAAATTTAATTGTGTTGGATTTTGTACTTAAACAAGTTAAAAATAAAACAGATTTGAATTTAAACAAGTTTATTGATTTTTAATGAATCTAATAGTTTTGTTTATTGTGTAGAAATGGCTGTACGAGCGTTTGTGCCTAAGCACAATATGGTGCTTCATCCGGATCATAATCTCCCTGAGGCGCAGGGATTCAGACAAGTGCTTGATTTCCTAGTAGAGTCTAGGATTGGTTTTGCACTGTCTCATAATGTTCAGCTAGTTTTACCGTATATTCGTCAATTTTACGATCATCTGCAGGTAGACTGCTCGGTCACACCGACAGTGCTACGTACTCGCATTGCTGGACAACCACTGGTATTTTCGGCAGATATGCAGCGTCAAGTGTTGCAGCTGGGCACTCAAGAAGAAGAGTCTGGACCGATCGAATTTCCTATGAACATAAGGCAAGCGGCCTTTCTGAGAATGGGATACAGTCAAGACGTGACAAAAGTTTCATATATGAAGAGTGGATTAATTGGACAATGGAGATTTCTTGCGCATGTCTTTATGGTATGCTTTGCTCCAAAGAAAGCAGGATTTGACTATATGGTTGCCAAGATCCAGTCTGGGATAGTTGCGATGGTGTATAATCGCCCATACAGCTTCTCGGAAATGTTTTTCTCAGAATTTGTCACCAGATCACCGCGCCAGAAAATCAGCAGTTCTTGTTATATCCGCGGTTCATCATGATGCTAATAAGGCACTTCTTGCCAAATCTGCCGCCGTCAAACGACATTCAAAGTGTTGCCGTTATGGACAAAAGGATCTTCGCTGACTGTTCCTCGCACAGAGGAAGGTTAGCTGTTCCAGTTGTGCGTCCGTTATTCGGAGCAATCTTGGATAGGGATTTTCAAGCCCTGGATGTTGCCAACTGGGCAGGGGAAGTTGAATTTCAACAAAGACAACCACCTCAACAGCAACAACCACAACCGCAACCGCGCAGGAGGCAACGAGCTCAAGCAAGTCAAAATCAGGCGTCTAGGCCTTCCACCAGTCAGCAGCCAGAAGTTCAAGAAGCCGGGCCATAAAATGTTCCAACTGAAGCTGAGCAACTGTGCCAAACGCTTAATGAAATTTGGGAGGCAGGGCCTCATGCAAATGAAGATGTGGCTGCAGCATTAGTAGGTGAATTACTTAGTCCACCTGAGGGAGAGGAAGACGTGTTAAGAGATGTGGATGAATATATGCCCGAGCAGGCTGATAATGTTTTGTCATCATCTGCTACAGAATCGGAAGAGATGGAGGAGTTAGAAGTTGAGGCTCCTGAGTCAGTTTCGACTGAACCTAATATTCAAATCGGAACGTATGGATCTAGGTTGGTAGTTAATGAAGCAGCATCGAGGAGGAGAGTAGTAAGGGAATCTGATGAATCGGATTTTGAAGAGGAGGAAGTTGCTCCCTTAGTGACTCGGCAAAGGGCCAAGCGTCACAGGTTTATGCAAGGGTCATCCTCAGCATCCGATGCACAACAACCTCAAACTCAAACTCAAGAACCTCAAGCCACCGCTCCACCACCACCAGCACCTCAACATGAACCATATATTCCATCACCATTCATCCCTACTCCTATTCAGTCCATTCCATCTACCTCGACCACCTACGCTGACAACCAACGGTTTGTGCAGCTTAAGGGACGCGTTGACTTCCAGCATGTCCAAATCTTAGGCCTAACAAAGGCGATCGGCGAACTCCAGGCGCATAATGCAAATCTTGATAAGGATAATGCCGAGTTGAAAAAGATTGTGGAGAATGTCAGGGAAGAGAACACAGAGTTAAAGTCCTTTATTGCAGATCAATCAGAAGAGATCCGATCGATGCGGTCCCTCCTTGAGCAGCTAATGAAAAATCTAAAAGCTCAGGGGGAGACAAGTTGTAGGGATCATGAGGAGCAGCGTAGAGATGAAGATGATGAAGGCAATGATCCCGATGCATCTAATGAGAATGAGCCAGTAGATTTTTCTGCTGCTCAGGCTACACAAGTTCAGGGGGAGCCCAGTCAAGTTGAGGGAGAAGTAGGAGAAGCAAGTTCATCGAAGCAACCTACAGATTTTGAAATCAGTGAGATGATCGACGCTCTTATGGATCTTGATGATGATCCGATGGATGTAGGTTTTGACTATGACGATGAAGAGCTAGAAGAAGGTGAGTTTGTGCCAGAGGAGATAGTAGACTGGCAATCAGATGATGAAGTAGTTGCCGATGAGGATGATGAAGCCGATGAGATAGTTGTACAGCAGAATCCTATCACGGATACATACATGATTGATGGGAATAATATTGTCAACATAGATGTAGTAAATGTTGCGTTGAATGCTCAGCCATCAACAGAAGAACCTGCTAGAGAGCTATCAAATGAAGAGAAACGAAAGTTATGGTTCAGGGCTGAACAAAAGGAGTTAGAGCTTAAGAAGATAATGAGAGTGCCAGGTACTGGGAAGCTGTCTGCACGCATATTAAGCTGGTTCTTTGATAGAGAACTGCAGCTATTTGTAATTAAGAGGAAAGACGGGCTTCAGTACATGAGGCGAACTTTAAAAGCTTTCAACTCCCTGCCAAAGATCGAAATCACAGACCTAGCATGGAAAGATCTGATAAACATTGGCAATGATCCCTACGCGGACGTTATCGCAAGAATCATAAGAAAGGAGGGAAGATCAAGGAAATTTGAGCGACTGAGTCCAAGGGTCGGGAGAAGAGTAGAAGATCCGTCACGTATCGATCCTCTAACTGGACGACCTTGGATGAGGATTCACTATAAACCAGCTAGATGTCTTAGGAAGGTGCCTCTCAAGCCGATGCCACAGAATGTTTTGAAGAATCTGCATTGGTGGTACGCTGATACTGAGACTGGGGAAGCGGTCATGGAAGATTTTGAAGAAAACGTTATTCTTAGAGTCTACGACCCTCTTCACCTGGTAAACCTCTCTAAAGATGATCTACATATTTTGCATGCCTGTAAGATTTCTAGTGATGCACATATGGATAGTGAAGCTAGTAAATATGAAAATGTAGTCAAGGTATGTGTTGAAAAAGGTTTGTATGATGGAAGTAGTTTGAATCAATAAATAAACAAAGTTCTTAAGTCAAATGTGTGAATTATTAGAAGCTATCGTCAAGGGTGAGTCTGTTGGTACATCCTGTGTGACGATAGCAGTCTAAGTGATCCTACATTGTGATTCTAGCAAGTGTTTGTTATATATGTTTATATATGGTTGATATTTATTAGTGTTTGTATGTTTGAACTTGATGTAACGTATTACAAGAAGTTCAAACATAAAGTACAAAGATAAAATCATTCATAAGGTAAAAACATAAGTTTCAACACTTAGTTGTTTATGTGAAATGCTAGATTCGAATCATACAAGGCTTGGCATTCGAATCTGTGATAGATTCGAATGTAGCCATAGATTCGAATTTGACCAGATTCGAGAGTGCCTTTGTGGACAGACTCGAATGCGCCTTGGGCCAGATTCGAGTTTGGCCCACATCAGACTCGAATCAGGGTCTATAATTAGGGATAGACTCGAGATATTATCAGACTTTTTGCAGAATTCGTGAGGGATTAAGCATAAAGCGATCTCGAGTTTATCAGCTTGGTGTGTGTTCTTTCGGAGAGAATCAGTTCGTAGGATCGTTCGTGTGTCGTTCGTTCAGCCTCTGATAGTCTCCGTGTTTCGTAGTTGAGAGTTGTTTCCGTCTACCCGTTAACGAGGATTCCGCACTCGTTGACGGCTCCGCGTCTAGATAGATCTCGTAGTGGTAGACCTTACAATCGACGGTAGTAACCCGCCAATCCCAAGAAACTTTGGATCTCAGTAGCTGATTTGGGAGCTTCCCAGTTTTGAATGGCTTGTATCTCAGAAGGATCTACAGAGATTCTTTCACCATATATCACATGTCCAAGGAATTGTATCTGATAAGATACAAGATTTGCAAGTTAACATTGAGTATTAAATTTAAGAAAACATAAGCTTAGCATGAATAAATCAAGATTGTAAGCACCTGTTGCAACCAAAATTCGCATTTAGAGAACTTGGCGTAAAGTCGCTCCTTGCGCAGCAACTCTAGCAGTTCTCTAAGATGCACAGCATGCTCAGCTTCGGTTTTCGTGTAGATGAGAATATCGTCTATAAAGACGATAACAGACTTATCAAGCATTGGCCTACAAACACGGTTCATGAGATCCATGAATGCTGCAGGAGCGTTTATGAGGCCAAAGGGCATAACAAGAAACTCGTAATGCCCATATCTGGTACGGAAAGCTGTTTTTGAGACATCTTCTTCACGAACTTTGAGCTGATGATACGCAGATCTAAGATCGATCTTTGAGAAGTAGCTGGCACCCTGAACTTGGTCGAAAAGATCGTCTATTGTGGGCAATGGATATTTGTTCTTTATCGTTACCTTGTTCAACTCCCTATAATCAATACACATCCGGAGAGTCCCATCTTTCTTCTTAACGAAAAGAACAGGAGCTCCCCAGGGAGATCAACTTGGTCGTATAAACCCTTTGTCAAGCAATTCTTGCAATTGCTTCATCATTTCTTGCATCTCTGCAGGTGCAAGTCGATACGGGGCTCGAGCAATCGGTGCCGCTCATGGCACTAAATCAATTCTGAACTCCACCTGATGGTCTGGTGGGAGTCCAGAGATGTCCACGGGAAAGACATCGGGAAATTCAGAGGCTATCGCTACCTCGGCTAAAGCTTTCTTTTCTGACTTAGCATCTATTGCGTATATGCTTCCTAGCTTTCACTACAGAAATTAAACATAATTCACCTTTCTTTCTGTCACCATAGATACAGATACTGCGGCCGTCAGGAGTAGTGAGCTTTATTAACTTCATCTTGCGGACAATGTTGGCGTCATGATGATCAAGCCAATCCATACCCACAATGACGTCGAATTCGTGAAAGTCCATCGGAATAAGGTCAAGTTGGAAAGTACATTTATCAAGCAGAATAATGCAGTCGCGGTAAATTTTATCGGTGGACACACACATGTTACTGGCCGTTTCGATATCAAATATAACAGGTAGAGTAGTCGGAGTAATTCCAAGCTTAGATGCAAATGCACTTGATATAAAAGAACAATTGGCTCCTGAATCGAAAATAACTCTAGCAGGGATAGAGTTAACAAGAAACTTACCAGATACCACATCTGGTATTTCCTTCGCTTGCTCGGCCGTTATTTGGAATGCGCGGTTCTGACTTCGTGTTGGCTCATTACGGTGGCTAGAACCTCCACGTGATGTGCTATGTCGGGCCGACTGATTTTGTCTTTGCTGCTGTTGATGTTGTTGAGGTCGGTGTTGTTGCTATTGCAGTCGTGGATGATGCTCTGCACTCGGATAAACTAAACTGAATGGATGCGTGCATGCCCGCTCAGTATGTCCAGGGCGTAAACAGTTGTTGCACACTGTAGCTTTGTTGGGACATTCTTCACTGCTATGCCCTATGTCGTTGCACACATAGCATCTCACATCATTGGGGTCACAACGCCCAATGTGTGACTTATGGCAGCGGCGACACTGCCTCGGCTCAGAATGTACCGCATAAGATCGAGATTGTTGTGCCGGAGGTGAGCTAAACTGTCGATACTCAGACTGCTGTGGTTGAGAATATATGGATGAAGATCCAGAATAACTACCGGTGCGTGATTTCTTGGGAGGTGACGGACAAGTAGGGTTGATAGATGAAGCGAGAACTGTCAAGATCAAAATTTACTACCTAAGATTAACTGGTTTGAATTAATCAGAGTATAAAGCAATAACCTTGTATTGAATCAAAGTCCAATTAAGAAGTTTGCGGAATAACACTTAACTGTTTTAAGAAAAACTTTCAAAAACAAATAATCACATAAACACAATCAATAATCAAAAGTCATTTGTATTGCCAAACTCAATGATTACAATCAACTCTAATCTGTTTGATTAGACGAAGAATACAAATTGTTCTTAGGGTTTTACAACCTTAGAGGCTTATGAAAAACTTAATCAGAAAGACAAATTACAACTGAATAAACTTGAACATGCAGACTTACTATAGAAAAACCTATTCTATGTATATATATATATATATATATATATATATATATATATATATATATATATATATTGCTTTCTGATTTGTTTCCTTCATAAACTCTGATTTCTCTGATAGTAGATATGCTAGAATCTTCAAATATATCTTTTCCTGAATATCAGCACTTTCTGTTTATTGAGCTGTTGAGTAGCTTGAAGTCTATCTGTTGAGCAGCTTGAATTTGAACACTGGCAGCTTGAACTTTTGAACTAGCAGCTCGAACTTCTTCAACTAATAGCTTGAACTTTGTAGTTACATAGAAAAACTACTAACAGTTTGAGAAATCTAACTACCAGCTTGACATACTTATAATATTTCCCAACAATCTCCCCCAAACTTAAATTCTTTACACAAGACTTTAAGTTTCTATACAAATAAGGAAATAAAACAAAGTAAAACTGTTATCTACAAACTAAGGCATCCAAAAACTTACAATTGTGAAAGCTTCTGATTAACTGCCTTCAAAAATTCTCTTTTCAGTTCTTCTCTATCACAGTATATCTTCACTGAGCTCATTTGTACCAGCCATGCCCTTGGAAGATCAAAGAATTCAAAATTGAAGAAAATGCTGGATCCATTTGCAAATTTGAGTCTGTATGTCTTTGATTTCACATACAGATCAACCTGTGCCATCTTCATCTCCTTGGCATCTTCTATATCTTTTCTGATTGACTCTGCATCATAAATGCTTTTTAAATCTTTTATAGCCTGCCTGACCTGTGGTAGTGAAGATTTGACTTGAGTCACAGATCCAACATGATGCATTCTGGTAAGCTCATCTCTGGTCATCCCTTACACTATGTGCATCATACTCTTATATTTTTCCTCAGGACCAGCTTCTCTTCTTACTACAAAATGATATCTTAAGTCAATATCATCCATTGGCTTAGCATACCAGTAAGTAATAGGAGGTTTTGAGAAGTTATGCTGGTCGAGGGTCTTTTCAATCTCCATCACCTTCTGAAGTTGATGTTCAAACAGCATCCTTTTCACCTGATCAAGCTTTGCTTGAGTGATTGCTTCTGATTGAGGATTAGTAGCAACAGCTTGAACAGGTGGAGAAGGATCACTGCCACCAGCTTGACTTGGTTCCTGTTGGCTTTGGACTTGAGGAGAGACTTTGGCTATTTTTCATTTTTCCATTTCTTTATCATGAATTTCTTGCAGCCTCTCTGTATTTATGGACTGGGCCATCTTCTTTGGAATTCCAGCTGAATAGGCAAAATTGATCAAAAACCTTCTGTGCTCTGCCTTTGAATGCCCAGTTGCCATTTTCCTTTTCTTCTCATTCTGTTTAACCACAAACCCTCTTAGGTAATCACCTAAGGTTTCATCATCTTTCATTGGAGCATGGGTTTGCTGGTTTAGAAGTTCATCTTATTCTTTTGCTAACCGTCTGGCAAATTCAGCATCATGGGCAACCTGGGCATCTCTGGATGAAAATTTGTGCTTTGGAGATTCTATGAGCATGCCCTTGCCCTTATCGTTGGTTGCAGAAGTTGTGGCTTGGACTGAACTGACAGGAGCTTGACTGCCTTCTCGGATTACAACTCCTGTTGTTTTTATGGGAGCAGCTTGAGTTTCTAGGCTAACAGCTTGAGTAGCTGTTGGGACTGTTAGCCTAGAAACTTGGACTGTTGGAGTAGGTGTTGGAGCTGCTTGGACTGAACTGGGGATCTCCTGATTCTCCCCCTTTTTGGATGCATTGGTTTGGTCAGGTGGACCTACAACCTTTGCCATTAGGGTTCGAATCACCTTCTCAAGTTGAATGATCTTATTTCCACAAAGGGTGAACCCCTTATGAAAATAATCCATTCTCTCATTCTGAACTGCTACTTTCTGTTGAAGTGCTCTGATTTGTGCCCCCTATGTAGCAATAATGGACTAATTATATTCCAATACTGCCACAACAGGTTTCAGCTGAGGATCCGTTAATAACATAAGTTGCAGACTAGCCTCATGATCAGCAAAAGTGTGCGATGTTTGTGATCTATCACTGGCAGGAATTCTAGAAGTACAAATCTCTGGGCCCCTCTGTTCTTGGTTCTGGGGACTTCCAGAAGGTGCTTGCACACCCTCTGTTGCCGTGGGTGTGGTCTTAATGATGTTGACGCTAACCTGTGCCTCTTGTGCAGAAATAGCAGTAGTGTCAGCCACAGAACCCATATGGACATTCTTTGTTGAGATGTCCCCCTCCAAATTGAGGATGGGAGAGTCCTCAGTGGGTGCCCTTTGGATATTCTGTGCAGGAGTGTCTTCCTGCACAGTGACATTTGGCTCTTGTATGTGAGTTGAGGAGGAAGGAGCTCCTGAAACCCTTTTTCGTTTGTATAGTATAAGTGGGGATGAAGGATTTACAGAAGGATCAGAGGGATTATTTGTATCATGAGGAGTGGGTTGGGATACTGGGGGTGAAGTATTGATGTTAGGCTGAGCCTGCTCAGGACCCTCTCCTCTGTTTAGTGGGTTGATGCCCAACATTGCAGAAGGCAATGGGACATCTATACTCAAAAAATTGGCACTTGATTTTAAAAGACGTTTTATAGTAGGTAAAGAGTGCCTATGGGAAACATGAATCCTTTTATGTACATTGAAGTTACTGCAAGTTCTTGCAATAATTTCAGCCAAAAATCTAGGATACATAAAAAATTTCCCATGTTTTAGGGCATGATGCATTAGCATACCCTGAAAAATCATATTGGAAAAATTGAACTGTTGGCCTGTAGATAAACACACTAAGGCAGTGGCTATGTTTGAAGAAAATTCTGACCAACCAGTTCTTTTAGGGCTCATACATTGTTGAATAATATGTACAAGATATTTCCACTTAGGGGCAAAATGAGTTTTAAAGAACGTATAAGAATCAGTAGGGCCCCTATACCCTATAGCAAAAAGGCCTTAATGTAAGGTAGGAAGAAAAAGATCGGTTATACCTGTGGCATCTTGAAGATGCAAGTGTTGGCGTATGAGATCCTCAGTGATGGTGACAGTGGTTCCATCAATCTTGGACGTCAAAGAAGTGACTCCATTAATGGTTTGAACAGAGGCATGGTTCCAAAATTGCTCTATATGAGATATGTATATTGTGGGGTTTATGGTAAGAGCATGATGAATGTGGGAACTTCGAAGGAAGTCCATCAGGTCGTGGAATGGTTGAAGCTCAGCGTGTTTGAGAGAATAGGGGAGACAGTTATGTTCTTTGACAAACTCCATTAATGATCAATCGGTGATTTTAGGGTTTGAGAGAAGTGAGTGTGAATCGCTCAGAGAGAAAAGAAAGGTCGTGGAAGATATTTTGCAACTGGTAGTTACAATTGAACGAAACTAGGACCTTTAAAGGTTTTGAAAATATCTAATCTCGCGCACACACTTATGGAAGTTACCAAATTACCTTGCACACTTGGACAGATCAAGTGAAACAACTAGCGGTCCGAGAAAATGAACTAGCAGCTTGAGAAAAGACTTAAGCTGTTAGTTGAAAAATTAGCAAATTCGAATGGAATAGTGTCTCCCCCTTAAACAAGTATATGAAATAGATATATTTTTCATAAAATAAGAAGGAATGATGAAAAACAAATTAATCCATATTAACCATGCCAATATTTGATGCAAGGAAGGTGAATCTTCCTATATCAAATGGTTTTGTAAATAGATCAGCTAACTGATCAACAGTATGAATTTTGGTAACTTGGATTAATTTCTTCTCATTACAGTCCCTATTAAAATGAAATCTGATGTCTCTATGCTTGGTTTTGGGTAATTTCACTTGATTTTGTACAATGCTGATTGCACTTGAGTTGTCAATGTAAATAGGAGTGGATAGGAAATTCATACCATAGTCTCTCAGTTGATTCTGAATCCACATTACTTGGGAACAGCAGCTTGCAGCTGCTACATACTCTGCTTCTGTGGATGAGGTAGATACAGTTGTTTGCTTTTTACACTGCCAAGAGACTAATCTTGCTCCTAGATACTGACATCCACCAGTTGTGGACTTTCTGCTAATGTTGCATCCTCCATAATTACTGTCAGAATAGGCTGTTAGTTCAAGAGGAGAGTCTTTAGGATACCAGAGGCCCAAATGTGGTTGGCCTTTGAGATATCTAAAGATTCTCTTAACAGCAAACAGGTGTGAGTCCTTTGGAGCACATTGAAATCTGGCACAAACACAAACAACAAACATTATATCAGGTCTAGAAGATGTGAGATACATAAGTGAACCTATCAAGGATCTGTATAGGTGAATGTCCACATCTACTCCATCTTTGTCTGCATCAAGCTGCTTGTGAGTGTCCATTGGAGTACTAGCAACTTTGGTATCTTTGTAACCAAACTTTTCCAGTATGTCTTTAACATACTTTGATTGACTTATAAAAATCCCTGTAGGCTTCTGCTTGACTTGCAATCCTAGAAAGAAGGTGAGTTCCCCCATTGAACTCATTTGAAACTTTTTGTGCATTAATGCCTCAAACTCTTTGCACAGACTGTCATTTGTAGACCCAAAGATAATATCATCAACGTATATCTGAACAAGCAGAATCTCAGATTTGATGGACTTTGTGAACAGAGTTTTGTCCTGTGTACCTCTCTTGAATCCATTCTGTAGAAGGTATGATGACAGAGTATCATACCATGCTCTAGGGGCTTGGTGGAGTCCATAGAGGGCTTTGTCTAATTTGTAGACTCTGTCTGGATACTTGTAGTCCTCAAATCCAGGAGGTTGACACACATAGACCTCTTCTTCAATTGTGCCATACAGGAAAGCAGACTTCACATCCATCTGATACACTTTAAACCCTTTGAAGCTTGCATAGGCTAGGAACAGTCGGATGGCCTCAATTCTTGCCATTGGAGCAAAGACATCGTCATAATCTATTCCTTCTTCTTGAGTGTATCCCTGTGCTACCAATCTTGCTTTGTTCTTGATGACTATCCCTCTCTCATCCTTCTTGTTTCTGAAAACCCATCTTGTACCAATTGCTCTCTTACCTTTAGGAAGATCAACTAGAGTCCATACATTCTGAATCTTGAATTGTAGTAGTTCTTCCTGCATTGCCTCAATCCAAGATGGATCTTTCAAAGCCTCTGATGCCTTTTTGGGTTCTAATTGTGACATGAAACAGGCATGTTCAAAGGCAGCTAGACTGAATTCTGGAACTGCTGATTCAGCATCAGTAGATTCTTTGTGAACCATTGTCCTTGTCTGCACACGAGTGCGTGGATCACCCATTATCTAATTGAGAGGATTATACTTGTGAACTCTGAGTGTTGGCGCTCTGTCTGTCTGGAAGGAAGTTCCTAGATTTGTATCATCTCCATCAGGACCACTTGATGGTTCAGCTTCAGGAACAGCTTGACTGGAATCTGGGACTGTTTCCCTTTGAGATGGAGCTGTTCCCTCAGGACTTGGGATTGGCACTTCATAGTTTGGATTTGAATCATGTTGTGCATTCAGTACCCCTGGTGGGTCACAAGATAGACATGGTATGACCGTATACTCATCCCATTGACCACAATCTTCAACAGTCTGAAACCTTGTGCTAACAGCTTGATCATTTGTGCTACCAGAATGAGAATTTGTGCTAGCAGTTTCAACCCTGTTATCATCAGTTTCTGCATTATACTCAACAAAGATCAGAGAATTAGATAGTGAATCTAGATCAAACAACCAATCAGGACCAGTGCCTTTGACATTTGCAGTGTTTTCATTAAATTCAACATTGGCACTCTCTTCAATGGTTTTAGACACACTATTATATACTCTATAGGCTTTGCTTTGTGTGGAGTATCCTACAAAGAAACCTTCTTCAGCCTTACTTTCAAAATTTCCTAAGTGAGTCTTAGTGTGAAGAATGGTGCATGAACAGCCAAAAGATTTTAGAAAGGCTATTAAGGGGACTCTATGATGGAATAACTCATATGGAGTTTTCCCTTGTGATTGAACAACCTGAACCCTATTCAGAACATAACAAGTTGTATTGACTGATTCTGCCCAAAAGGTCATTGGCACTTTGGAATCAGCTAGCATGGTTCTAGCAGCCTCAATTAAAGTTTTGTTCTTTCTTTTAGCTGCACCATTTTGCTATGGTGTTCTTGGTGCACTATATTGCCTAGCAATGCCTTTAGACTCACAGAAACTGTTTAGGATATGGTTTTTAAACTCAGTCCCATTGTCTGATCTAATCACCTTAACTTTTAAGTTGGATTGGTTTTCTATCTTAAGAATAAAAGTTTTAACTAGCTCAGCAGTTTCATCTTTAGTCCTAAGAAAGTATACCCATGTGAATCTGTTGAAATCATCAACAATGACTAAACAGTAAGCTCTTTTATTCAAACTCAAAACAGATGTTGGACCAAAGAGATCCATATGAATAAGATGAAGAGTAGATGAGATTGAATTTACTTCCTTGACCTTATGAGAAGTTTTGTGTTGCTTGCCTTTAAGGCATGCTACACAATGATCATCACATATGAACTCCTTTTGTGGTAAACCTCTTACCAAATTCTTTTTGACCAGCACATTCATTGATTTGAAGTTCATGTGACACATCCTTTTGTGCCAAAGAGCAGACTCATTTGATGATGCTTTAGATATCAAACAACTTAAAGTACTTGATTTGGATAAAAGATCTGTGTCCAATCAGTAGACATTGTCCTTTCTTGGTGTTCTAAGTAAAATAAGATTTTCAGGAATTTTAAAATCTTTTGAAAGAACAATGCACTCAGAATCTGTGAAGACAACAATATTATGTTTATCACAGATTTGAGACACACTTAATAAATTGTACTTCAGCTGTTCAACATATAAAACATCATTGAAAAGCATATTGCCTGCTTTGACAGTACCTTTACCTATTACCTTACCTCCCTTGGAATTTCCTCCAAATGCAACAAATCCACCTTCAAAGCCTTTGAAGTTTGACAAGCAATCAGAGTTGCCTGTCATGTGCCTAGAGCATCCACTGTCCAAATGCCATCTTGTTTTGTGTTGTGACCTGTGGGTGCCCTGCACAAATAAAAGCTTAGTTAGTAGTGGAGTGAACCCAAACCAAGTTGGTTTTTGGTTGTCCTTGTGCATTGACATAACTGAACACTGTCTTTGACTTCTTATACTTAGTGAGATCCGCTGATGGATTTTGTGGAGAGTATTTAGTTATGACATGAGGTATCCAGGTGTTTTGTCCAACCTTTGCAGTAACAGTCTCAGATGATCCATTACCTGTCCAAGTTTTGAGCCTAGCAGTCTGAACTGAGTCTGCAGTGCTAACAGCTTCAGAATTTGCACTAACAGTTTCAACTTTAGACTTGGCAGTTTCAACATTTGTATCAACGGTTTCACCTGAGTTTTTGCCTTTAACACACCATATCTGTTTAAACTTTGATTTTGGCTTTGCTATAACTTGTTTTTGTTGTGTGGACTGTGTTTTATTGATTTTTGAGAACCTGTGATCAACTGTTTTCTTTGGAACTGCTGCAACAGGTGGTTTGACCTTAAGATTTTTAGTATTTTTAACAAATGTCTGTTTCTGAACCACAGTCTATTTTGCAACAGATGGTTTGTCCAACCAATGTCTGGCCAAATAGTTTTTTCTGCCACAATGGAAACATCTTTTGACTGTTCTGATTTGAGAACCAGTTTTATCAGACCATAACTGATTCTTGTTCCTTTGATTTCCGCTTACCTGTTGTTGTTTGGGAAACTTTTGGACACCATGCTTTTGGCATGTGCAGATTGGAACAGTCTTACCCCTTTTATTACCTTTTGAGGAAGATGCAGTGTTACATTTAGAAGGTACAGGAACCTGGGGAGCAGCATGGCATACACTCATCTTCTCTTTTCCTTTCTTACTACGGGTTGGGGCTGCTATAGGTACACTCATTGTTTTGTGTCCTTGCTCAACTTCTTTGCACTCACAGTTTTCATTTTTAATTAGATCTTCTTTAGAGTCAGGACTGGTTTCAAGGGCAGGATCTACAGTGGTCATAGACTCATCTATAATGGTTCATTAACAAGCCTATCAGCAACTTCACAAATTGGATGAATGTATTTTTTGTTGTATAGAGGTGGAGTGGCTCTGTATCCTATACCTTCTTTGGGATTGAGCTGAGATTTTACCCTATCTTTAAATTGAATTTCCATTAGGTGTTCCAGCTTTTGATTTGCCAATTTGAAGTTTCCTAGGTCTATATTAACAGATTTTAGTTTCTTATTAGCTTCCAACACCTTCTGTTCAGCCTCATCTAATTTCTTATATAGGGACTCTATTTTCTTATTCAACTCCTTTTTCTCCCACTCATGATAAGTTCTATCATGTCCCATTTGAATTTCATTATCCTTATAGTCATTGATCTGTTTTTCAAGATCTTCTATGGCCTGCATGTACTCATATCTCCTTTCTTCCATCTTAGCTAGAGTTTTGCACATGCTCTCATTAAGATCTCTATACTTTTTAACCACATTTTTGCATGTTTGAGAGTAGAGTTTAGCATGTACCTCAGATGGTAGTTCAGTGGAGGTGACATTTGATGTTTCTGCCATTAGAGCTTGATTTTGAAATTCTTCCTCTGTCTGATCACTCCAGTCAATCACATTGTCTTCTTGAGAGACAAGTGCTTGTGATGATGAAGCTTGATTAGTTTGCTGGGGTCTTGGTGGCTGTTGACCTTGGGATCTGCATTCTCTGGAAAAGTGGCCAAGCTTGTGACATTTAAAGCATTCAACTTTTGATTTATCAAATGCTGGTTTCCCTTCTGGTCTGGCTTGAAAGTTGGATCTGCCAGTTCTTTTCAGAAACCTTTTAGCCCTCATAGTCAACATTGCATGCTGCCATTTCAAATCCATCTCTTCTAGATCATCTGGATGGATCTGTTCTAAATCTTCAGCATTTAGAGCAAACAGTCCATCATTGGCAACAAAAGGTTCATGATGAATTTCAGTAGAGTTACCATCAACACCTGAGAAGGAATCACAACAGTTAGATTTATCAGACAATGCTGATGACAGTAGAGCAGTGTTATGATTATAAGAAAAGGATTTCTTTTTAGTTACAATCTCAGTTTCAAACACTCTCAGATTGTTATACAAGTCATCTAACTCTATTTCATCAAGAGTGTCTTTGGTTCTCTATTGAGCAGCATAGACTGTCCATTCATCACCAAGTGATCGAAGGAATTTTCTGTTGACTTCATCTTGATCGAAGCTGACTTTAGCACTCTCCAATTCACTGATCAGTTTATTAAACCTATCAAACATTTGAGTAAGGTTTTCATTCATGCCACCAGAAAAGTTTTCATGCTGCTGTTTTAAAAGATCCTTTTAATTTCTCTTGGTGCTAGCATTACCAGCAAATCTTTTCTCTAAAGCAATCCAAAGAGAATGAGCAGTGTAAAACTTTTTAAACTGGTGTTGATAAGCATTAGGAATGGCTATTTGTAAAAGTGTAAGAGCTTTTACTTCATTCAGTCTAGCCTTCCTTTCAAGTTCAGTTTTGGAGGAGTTTTGATGGGTTTGCCCTCATCATCAAGTTCGAGATCAACTACAGGATGAAATTCAACAGCTTCCCATATGGCATAACCAATAAATTGGATATGCTGTTGAATCCTGAGTTTCCACATCTCAAACTTAGTGGGTTTGAGCATAGGCACTTTGAGTCCTTGCCGAGATCCACTACTGCTATTATCAAATTCCATTGCAGAAAATTAAAATTGTAAAAGAAAGCTTCTGACTTTGAAAACAAAGAAAGACCTGTGGCTCTGATACCACTTGTCAATATCAAAATTTACTACCTAAGATTAACTGGTTTGAATTAATCAGAGTATAAACCAATAACCTTGTATTGAATCAAAGTCCAATTAAGAAGTTTGCGGAATAACACTTAACTGTTTTAAGAAAAACTTTCAAAAACAAATAATCACATAAACACAATCAATAATCAAAAGTCATTTGTATTGCCAAACTCAATGATTACAATCACCTCTAATCTGTTTGATTAGACGAAGAACACATTTTGTTCTTAGGGTTTTACAACCTTAGAGGCTTATGAAAAACTTAATCAGAAAGACAAATTACAACTTAATAAACTTGAACATGCAGACTTACTATAGAAAAACCTATTCTATGTATGTGTGTGTGTGTGTGTGTATATATATATATATATATATATATATATATATATATATATATATATATATATATATATATATATATATTGCTTTTTGATTTGTTTCCTTGATAAACTCTGATTTCTCTGATAGTAGATATGCTAGAATCTTCAAATATATCTTCTCTTGAATATCAGCACTTTCTGTTAATTGAGATGTTGAGCAGCTTGAAGTCTATCTGTTGAGCAGCTTGAATTTGAACACTGGCAGCTTCAAATATTGAACTAGCATCTCGAACTTCTTCAACTAACAGCTTGAACTTTGTACTTACACAGAAAATCTACTAACAGTTTGAGAAATCTAACTAACAGCTTGACATACTTAGAATATTTCCCAACAAGAACTCCTCCAGCTCGAATAAAATCCTGCTCGAGAATTCGAGCAGCTTCAACGACATCAGCATAGTTGGTGTACCTTTGGTGCTTCAAGAAATTCTGATACTCGGGATGCAGACTGTGACACCCTCTTGTTTTGATAATATAATTAAATCACCAGGATCAACAAACAACCCAATGAATAATATGATAGTTTAAATTGAATACTTAAATCAGATTTAAAGCAGTTCCACACTAAAGCAATTAAAGTACATGTCTACAGTGATTAAGTCTAACTATTACAACATCATAATTGTTTTAAAGTCATGAATCCCAGCCCAAAGCTACAATATCTGTGTACCAATAGCTTCTAAGTCTCCGTGATATTGAAGTGAAATGCTTAAGTAGAAGGTCCTTCTACACTTTTGCCTTTTCCTGAAAACATTGTGAGTCAACTATAAGCTAAAGCTTAGTAAGATAACAACAGATTAGGCAAACAATAAATATTTCTTTACAAGCAATGCTTAACCATGGGCAGTGTTAGCCCCATGTATATGAAAACATGGAGTGTAAGCCTCTATGTATGTGAAAACCATGCAGTGCTAGCATGGGGTTGGCAGTTCGAATCCTGATCGGGGATGTGCCAAACCTGACGGGATAACGAGTGGGATCATTAGTCCCCGACAGTGGCCTGCTGTCAGCCCCAGTCCAGGTCGCATCAGATTGTGAAGTAATGATCATGCAGTGAAAGCATGATGTAAATAGATGCACTTTCAAATGAACGTTGGCTACATGTGTGTTACATGTCAAGTACGAGTGTGCATCATAACAACAAATCAATCATGAGTGCCAATTGATGTATATGAACAATGTGAACATGCCATTGAATATGTAAACATGAATGCAAAAACAATAAATGTTAGAATGACAATCTGTTACTCACAGTGATTGGTACAATGTATCGTGTCTCTGAATCAATGTGTGTTTCGATAACACCACAATGATCTGTAATGTAAGTGTAATAGTGAATTTGTGTCAGTAATTGCTTAAAACTTATATTCTGAAAATTAATTGAAATAGCACTGAATTCGGACCACATCCGAATTCGGATTGTCCGAAATCCGGATGCCCCTAGGTCCGAATTGGGGGGGATGGTCCAAAGTAGGCATTGGTCCGAAATGGGGGTAGGATCCGAAATGGGTGGTTCGAATTAGCAGGGTCCGAATTCGGATGGATCATCAGTCCGAGTTCATACTTGGTAAATTTCCAACATTTTCCAGAAATTACTTTTGGACCATTTTTGCATGTTTTGAGTCTAATATTGCAAATGTGAGCTTAGTAGCACTATTTTAACACTTTATACTTTAAACTACCATTTAAATATACCAAATTAATCCCATGTTCTTCATTTTGTCGAAGAACACCTACTAAAACACACACAAAATCTCTGAAATCTTACTTAGAAGTGGAATTAGAGTCTGAAATTTGGTATACAACATTATCATCATTCGATTTTAACATTGCAACACTAATATCCAACATGCATTAACATCTGAGATCATAATCTTATGATTTGGTTCATATGAAAACGAACCCAAACATCAAAATATTGAAATCTTGAGTGATTCTTACCTCAAATAGTTTGTTGCAGCAGTTATAGATCCTAAATTGCCACTTGAATCCAACTTTTTGCTTTTGAATTTGTTGATTCTTGTGTGTTTTTGGCTTGAAGCCCCGAGAGAGAGAGAGAGAGAGAGAGAGAGAGAGAGAGAGAGAGAGAGAGAGAGTAGAGAGAGAAATCGGTTTAGAGAGAGAGAGAGAGAGTAGTGAGAGAATGAGTTTGTGGAAATGAAAGGGTTTTCCATCTTTTATTTTCCATTTTGACCCACTTGCATATTACACCCCTCAACTTCGAATCTTTTCATTTAACTGATAATATGATCAAAATTTGCTTAAATTAATATAATCATCCAAAAGTACAACAATTTAGTCTTTAAAATTGTAAATTACATATAATTGAGAACTTGGGATGTTACAGCACGGGCTCCACCACGCCTATACTTCGTCCGCGAAGTCATGCTGCGCTAAACAGACTTGGGTACTTGTTCTTCATGTCTTCTTCCGATTCCCAAGTGTGATTAGCTCCCTTATGATGCTTCCACTTGACCAGCACCATCTTGATTTCCTTGTTCCGAAGTTTCTTGACTTTTGTTTCCAAAATGCATTCCGGCTCATCAATGAACCTTAGCCGTTCGTCAACTTTTATCTCTGAGTGATCAGTCCATGGATCCCTTTCGGGCACAAGACTTTTCCTTAAATAACCAATGTGAAAGACCGGGTGAACACCTGATAATTCTTCCGGCAAGTCCAAGTGATAGGATTGATTCCTAACTCTTTCTAGTATTTTGAAGAATCCTATGAATCGAGGCGATATCTTTCCATGCTTTACGAATCTCGTAACACCTTTCATTGGGGATACCTTCAAGTATACCCAATCATCCTTCTGAAATTCTATCGCTTTGTGTCGGCGATCATGATAGTTCTTTTGTCGATCTTGCGTCGTTTTCATGTATTGTCGAATGAGTTTGATCTTTTCGTTTGTTTCTTGCAGTAAGGCGGGACCAGCTATTGGAGTTTCTCCTGTTTCCCTCCAACAGGTTGGAGTCCTACACTTTCTGCCATACAGGAATTCGAACGGTGCCATCTTGATTGTGGAATGGTAACTGTTGTTGTAGGAAAATTCAACCAATGGAAGGTGATTGTCCCAGTTACCACCCAAATCCATGACACAGGCTCTGATCATGTCTTCGAGAGTTAAGATTGTTCTTTCACTTTGACCATCAGATTGGGGTCTATAGGCAGTACTCATTGCGATACGAGTACCAAGACCATTTTGTAAAGCAGCCCAGAAATTGGAAGTGAATCTACTATCTCGGTCGGAGACAATAGACTTAGGCACACCATGCCTAATAACGATTTCGTTTACGTAAATCTGGGCAAGACGGTCCAGTGAGTAGGTTTCTCGGATTGGAATGAAGTGAGCAAACTTTGTCAATCGGTCAACAATGACCCAAATGGCATCATGTTGACGTCGTGTTTTTGGCAACTTTGTTATGAAATCCATAGTAATATGGTCCCACTTCCATTCCGGGATAGGAAAAGGTTGCATACTACCATAGGGTTGTTGGTGCTCTACTTTGACTAATCTGCATGTTCTACACCTTTCTACAAAGTGCCCAACGTCTTTTTTCAGTCCTGGCCACCAGAAATCAGCTTTCAGGTCGTTGTACATTTTCGTGCTTCCAGAGTGAATTGAGAATTTGGATTGATGAGCTTATTCAAGTATTACTTCTCGCATGTTCCCGAACTTAGGAACCCAAACTCTGCCATACACACCTTTGAGTCCTGTTCCGTCGTCTTGCATTAATGGCAACTGGACTCTGATGTTCTCATCCTTTACATTCTCCTCTTTTAGAGCCTGCAATTGAGCAGCTCTCACATCATCAATAATAGTGGACGTCAGGATTGTAGAAGTTAAGGCATAACAGTACGCCTTACAGTATGCTTTTCTACTTAGGGCATCGGCCACTATGTTGGCTTTCCCTGGATGGTTGAGAATTTCACAATCGTAGTCTTTGATCAGCTCCATAGATCTTCTTTGTCTCATATTCAATTCCTTCTAACTGAATATGTACTTCAAACTCTTGTGATCGGTGTAAAGCTGACACTTGGTTCCTTACAAATAGTGCCTCCAGAGTTTGAGAGCGAAAGTCACAGCAGTTAGCTCTAGATCGTGAGTAGAGTAATCTTTCTCGTGCGGTTTGAGTTGTCTAGAAGCGTATGCTATGACATTTCCTCTTTGCATCAGAATAGCACCCAAACCCATGCCTGATGCATCTGTATCGACTAAGAAGTCCTCGTTCCCTTCAGGCAGGGCTAACACTGGTGCTTCACTTAGCAGTCTCTTCATTCTGTCAAAAGCCACTTGTTGTTCTTCTTTCCAAAAGAAGGTCGTGTTCTTGCGAGTAAGCTTTGTAAGCGGAACGGTTATTTTGGAGAAGTCTTTGATAAATCGGCGGTAATAACCAGCCAATGCCAGAAAGCTACGAATTTCTGAGGCGTTGCGGGGTGATTCCCAGTTCTGGATAGCCTCGATCTTTCCAGGATCAACAGCAATCCCAGCACCAGATATCACGTGCCCCAAGAATTGGATCTGAATTGAATGTTTAGGAGGAACAAGTTAACAAAAGAGTTTATTATTAAGTATAATGATCATGAAATTTTGTTTCGAATGTTGAGACGTACCTCCCTCAACCAGAATTCACATTTCGAGAATTTGGCATAAAGTCGCTCTTTGCATAGCAACTCTAGCAATTCTAGCAGATGTGCAGCATGATCCTTTTTGGTCTTTGAATAGATGAGGATGTCATCGATGAACACGATGACCGATTTGTCGAGCATTGGCCGGCAGACTCTGTTCATGAGATCCATGAAAGCAGCCGGCGCATTTGTGAGACCGAATGGCATTACCAGAAACTTGTAGTGTCCGTAACGAGTTCTGAAAGCCGTCTTTGGAATGTCGTCTGGGTGTACTTTTAATTGATGAGTACCCGAACGAAGATCAATCTTCAAGAAGTAGCTTGCGCCTTGTAACTGGTCGAAGAGATCATCAATCCAGGGCAACGGGTACTTGTTCTTGATTGTGACTTTATTGAGTTCTCGATAGTCGATGCACATACGCAATGTGCCATCCTTCTTTTTGACAAACAGAACAGGAGCGCCCCAAGGAGATGAACTTGGGCGTATGAAACCCTTATCGAGCAACTCATGTAATTGTTTCATCATTTCCTGCATTTCAGCAGGGGCTAGACAATAAGGAGCCTTTGCTATTGGAGCAGCTCCAGGAATGAGATCAATGCGGAATTCCACGTGACGATCAGGTGGCAATCCCGAGATATCTTCTGGAAAGACATCTGGAAACTCAGAAACAACAGGAACGGTGGAAGGAGATTGGATTTCAGCCTTAGCATCGACAACGTAGGCTAAATAAGCTGAACAACCCTTAGCAACATGCTTTCGGGCTTTTGCAATTGAAATGAGGCACAAGTCGCCTTTGCGTCTGTCGCCGTAAATACAAATATCTCGGCCCTCGGGAGTGGTAATCTTGATCATTCTTTTCTTTCAAACGATTTGGGCCTCATTGTGAACTAACCAGTCCATACCTACTATGACATCGAATTCCCCGAACTCCATGGGAATTAAGTCTATGTTGAACACTACATCTTCTACAAGTAATGTGCAGTTCCTATATACTTTGTCTGCTTTAACTAGCATGTTACTAGCAGTCCCTATGTCAAATACAAATTGCAGTTTTGAAGTAGGCATATTGAATTGACGAGCAAATGTAGTGGAGACAAATGAAAGATTGGCTCCGGAATCAAACAGTATACGTGTAGGAATGGAATTAACAAAGAACGTACCAGTGACCACCTCCGGGTCATATTTTGCTTCTTCAGCTATGATTTGGAATGCCCTTGTTGGAGCCCTTTGAGATTGATCCCTGCGAGCAGTGGAAGCTGCAGAAGATCTTGTTGTTGATTGTTGAACATTCTGATCTCGTGGGGGTTTCGGGCAGTCCCGGGCAAAATGGCCAAGTGTGTGGCAATTGTAACATGCATCATCTTTTCGTGGACAATGCTCCCAGTGATGGCCTTTCTGCCCACAGCAGAAGCAGTACATATCCTGAGTCTTGCACTCCCCAGAGTGCGCTTTCCTGCATCGCCTGCAGTCTCTCATTTCCGAACTGGCCGAAAAGGCCCTTCCCTTCTTGGGTGACGAAGATTGTTGATGGGATTGAGGAGAGAATCGAGATGATCCAGACTCCCGCTGGCTTTTTGGCAGCGACGGTTGAGTCGGTGCTGCGGCGGCTGAACCGATAACATACCCAGATAATAAGACGATCTGCTCCACATTCCGAGCAGCCTCTAGCAAACCAGCAAAAGTTGTATACCGAACCCCACTCATGGTTCGACGAATTTCATAGTCTAGTCCGGCCTCAAACCGGGCTATCTTTCTTTCCTCTGTGTCGACTTGATGCGGTGCAAACAAACTTAAACGGGTGAACTCAACGGCGTATTGTGTAACCATCTTTGTTCCTTGGGTTAGGTTCAGAAATTTCGCCTCTAGACGGCGCTTCTCATCGGTAGGACAGTATTGCTGAGAGAATACTTCCTTGAACTCGCTCCAGGACATGTGTGACACTACCTCCATTGTCAACACATGTGTCATTGCATCCCACCACATAACAGCGTCCCTTGCAAACATAGCGGTTGCAAAGCGGACCATGTCCTTGTCAGCACAATCGCTGATTCTGAAAGTTCTCTCCATGGTGGTGATCCATTCTAATGCTGTAACAGCATCTCCATTTCCATCAAAAGTAACTGTCCCGTTACTTTTGAAGTCCTTAAACCTACAACCCCTTGATCGGTTAGAAGACCCAGTGTGTTGTCTTTCCTCTTGATCATCTTGTTGTTGCTCCTTGTTCTTTCGTTTATCTGCCTTTCGTTTCGCTTCGGCCTCATCTCTGGCCCTTAATTGGTCTGCAAATGACTGAGCCTGCTCAGCCATTCTTTTGGATTGTAACTCATTGTTCTGTTCCATAAGAGCTTGCATCATCTGGAACATCTGTTGAGGAGTCATATCGTCTCCTGACATGTTCTTGTTAGGCACAAAAAGGCCTCAGTCAAACCTGTTCTACATCTAAGGGGGAGATTCTTAATCAAACATGTTGATGCACTTCAAAGGTATAATTTAAGGCCTATTTATGCCTTAATGAAACCTGTAAAGTGATTTGCAATATCAGTTAAAGCTGTTCTATGTGTTGCATGTGTTGCAACAAAGGCAATTTGTCCAAGCTGTTCTGTCTGCTGAACAGGCTGGACATAAACTGTCTACGCTGCTCTACACTGGTGAGTAGCTTGGGCAGTTTACAAGTGTTCTGTTATTTGTGAACAGAACCTGTTCTTTGTGAACAGGCTAAAACACTTTATGGAATATGTTTCCGAGTCCTCATGTATTGTTTTTGGCTACAAGATCAGTTTACAAAGTCGAAGACAAAGTGGAAAACAGAACTGCTCAGCCTGCCCAAGCTGTTCTGTCACATGAAGACAAAAGGATATTTGAAAAAGGGTGACAGACCTTTTCTTATATCAAAATAGGCATTAACAAAGAAAGAAAGACGCAAAGTTGACATTCCTTATTTAGTTAAAGCTTATGCAACAGTAGACAAAGAGAAAAGACAAAAGTTCTGCCCACATGAAGACAAGTCTGCTTTTCAGAATGTGCAAAAAAGTTTATGTTGTCTTTTCAACAAGACTTCCCACTTTTCCTTTCGTCCAATGAAGAAGCTTCACTTAGATCCTCTGAGTGAGTATAAAAGGAAACTTCCAAGGATTGAAAGATCAAGCAGAAAGCTAAGTGCTGAGCCAAGAGTGTGAAATCAGAACGTGCATTAAAGTGTGTCTTTTCATGCATGCAAGTCTGCTTGAATAAAACAGTGCGTTGTGCTTAAGCTGTTCTTATTCAAGCTGTCCTTCTGAGTCTTGTAAACACAGTGAGTGATTCTTAGTGAGTGTATTCATTGTAACTAGTTTAAGTCTGTCTTAGACTAGTTAACATACTGTTGTATCTGTGAACTCAGCTTGAACCTTTCCGCAGTCAAGCTTGTTTGTAATTAACATTTGTTGATAATACATACAAACAATGAGAAAATAGTGTGTAGTTTTTAAATTGCTGTATTCACCCCCCCTCTACAGCTTAAGGCTATATACTTGGGAAACCTCTCGGGACCTACAAATGGTATCAGAGCAGTTTAGAGTGTGTGTCATCTCTAGATCTCTCATTTTCCCAAATTTTCCATGGACAACAGTGCTGCAAATTCCTCATACTATGACAATGGGTTAATAGGCAAACCTCCAAAGTTTAATCATCAGAACTTCTCTGGCTGGAAGTGCAGAATGATGCTCTATTTAGAGAATCTGGATGTACAACTACCAGAGATTGTAATGGAGGGTCCTTATGTGCCAACCTCTGTTACTACTATAACTCCAGCGGTTGAAGGAGCTGCTCCTGAAATCAGAACCTTTGAGAAAGCAAAAGCTCAATGGTCTGATGAAGACAAAAAATTTGTGGCTCTGGATGCAAAGGCCAGGAATAACCTGGTTATCTCTCTGCCTGTTGATGTGTTCAAACAGGTTGAGAAGATGAAGACTGCAAAGGAGATGTGGGATACTTTGTGTACTGTCTATGATGGACCCACAATCACACTGGATATCAGGATTAACAAGCTTGTTAGACAGTATGAACTCTTCTTTGCAAAACCAAAGGAGACTCTCACAGAAACCTACACCAGGTTTGCTGCTCTTATTAATGATCTCAAAGTTGTTGGGATCACCAAAGACAGCCTGACTCTGGTGAACAAATTCTTAGACATTCTGCCTGAAGAATGGAATTATTTTTCTACAATCTTAAGGAATTCAGGTACTATCAGAAGTATGCATCTTGTCAACCAGTATGGATCCTTACTGAACGATGAGCAGTCAAGGCAACAAAAGAGAAATGCCTTGGAAATGTCTAAGAGAGGTGCAGCCTTTGTGGCAAGTGTGAGATAACCTGTAAGTCAGGTGGGTGATGTGTTCACTCAACCTGATCAACAGACTGATGATAAGGAGGAAGTGTCTGATGAGGAAGACAATGCATATCTTGCTGAACTAGACGATGAGCAAATGATAGTCATGCTTGTCAAAAGGTTCAACAGGAAAAGGTTTGGAAGAAACATGCTGCAGGGAAGTTCAAGTGCTGTCAAAAAGAAGGCATTTGATAAGTCCAAAGCTGAGTGCTTCAAATGTGGCAAACCTAGCCATATAGCTGCTGACTGTGTGTCAAAAGTTGTTGGTCAGTCATCCAAACCACACAAGAAAAATAGGGATGATGGCTATAGGGTTAAGTACCTTATGGCCATGGCTAAGCTGAGAAAGTTGGAAAACACAGTGGTTTCCAACCGACAAAAGGGACTCATGGCAGAGACTTGTGACTGGGAGGAGTTTGATTTATCATCAGATGAAGAAGACAATCAATGTCTGATGGCCAACACTGATGTCCCATCAACAAGCAACTTCAAACAAGACTTGGCTGAAGCTGAAGCTTTCAGCAGCTTGGAGAACTGGAATCCTACAATGATGTATAAGGTACAAAACTTTGTGGCTTACAGTCCTAAAGAAAAAGTTCAAATGTTTGAATACATGCTTGTTGATCTGAAAGCTGCTGTTGAGAAGCATACTGTTTTATTATCTGAAATCTTTATGCTTAAAGCTGATCTTGAAACAAAATCCAGTAAACTTGACAGTTTCCATAAGTTGAAAACTGAGATTGATGAATTAAAACACATTAACTCTATTTTACTGGAAGAAAAGAGAGAAACACATATAAAACATGCCAAGCTTCAGAAGATAGTTGACTCTTGGTGCCAATCTGCACAAAAAGTCAGCCATTGTATAAGTCAGCAGATCCCTGCATAAATCCAAGCCTATCTTGGAGGGGATCTTGACACAGCAGCTTCCATTGTTGAGGTTAATAATCTGAAAAAGGAGTTATCCATTCTTGGTGAGCTTCCAAACACTTTCATTCAAAAAGTGAATGGTAAACTAATCTCAACAAACAGGTTTGTCAGGCCTCAAAATACTGACAACTCGTGTGAACCTAGCTCAAAAGCTGATGATGGAATGTGTTCACCATCAAATCAGCCTGCCAAGTGCTCTGCTGATTCACACAAGCAAAAGAAAGGAAAACATGTCCAAACTGCAGCTGTGGACACCAAGCCTGTTGACAAAACAGGCTCTGGGTCCAAAGCTGATGGTAAAAGACATGTTAATCCTTTTGATGCTGAACATTTTGAAAATTAGTTTTCAAAAGGTAAGCAGTCTGCTTTCAACAGGGGTAAGTCTCATGTTGAAAGCAAACCTGCTGTGATTTCAAATAAGTTTTTAAATCATAGTGGTAAACTGGTCTTAAATGAAAATAAGTCTTTTAAAACCAAAAATAATGATTATGCTGATAGGCAGCATAAATCAAACCTAAGTAAGGGCAAAGGCAAATCCATTACTCAGCCTGAGAAATTTGGGAATAAGTTTCCCAAACCTGTGGAAGTTCAATAGAAAATTGAGCTTCCTATCTTTGACATCTGTCCTCCTAAAAAGAGGAAAGAAGAGACAGGCAAAGCTGTTGCTATTGAACCTTCCACTCAAACTGTTGATTCATCAAATAGTAATAAGTTTGCTAAACCTGCTGATAGAATCAACAGAAATAATTCAGAATGTGTTTCTGAAAGGTCTTCTTCCAAAAATGCTAAGAGGAGAAAATGCTATAAATGTGGAATGAAGACACATCTGGCCAAAGACTGTCCTGAAACTGAGGACATGAGGCCTGTTGACTCTGATGGTTCCCTCATTCCTAACACAAGCAATGTTGGAAATATCTCAGTCAATGAGAGTGGTATCCAAACTGATACCATTCAAATAGAGAATATTAGTGTTGATATCACAAGCCCATCAACAAATGTTGATGAAGTAGGAGAACTCATCTCTGTGATGAGTTCCCCTAAAAATGACTAATATTCTTCTTGTCACTTTGCAGGAAAAACAACCATCCCAGGTTTGGTACTTGGACAGTGGCTGCTCAGGGCACATGACAGGTTGTAAGGACCTGCTGAGTGATCTCAGGCCTGAAAAAGGGCCAAAAGTCACCTTTGGTGACAATGTACAGGGATCCACTGAGGGATATGGAACTCTTAAAGCTGGTGCTGCAGTGTTCAAAAGAGTCGCCTATGTGGTTGGACTAAAACATAATCTTGTTAGCATAAGCCAACTATGTGATACTGGCTACAAGGTTAACTTTGATGAGCACCTGGGTTACATATTGGATTCCCAAGGCAAAGTTGTGATGTGTGCTCAACGAAAGAAAGGTGTATATGTTGTGGACATGCAATCTGCTGATCCCACAACTGAAACTTGTTTTCTCACAAGAACAAATGCAGATCTAAACTGGCTATGGCATAGAAGGCTGTCACATCTGAACTTCAAGAACATCAACAAACTCTGTAAGAAAGAGTTGGTGACAGGTTTGCCTTCTATGACTTTTGTTAAGGATAGACTCTGCACAGCTTGTGAGAAAGGCAAGCAGAGGAAACCATCTTTTAAATCCAAGCATAATTTTTCTATAGATACTCCTCTCTTCTTGATCCACATGGACTTGTTTGGACCTGTTAGTGTTCCAAGTCTAGGAGGAAGAAGATACACTCTTGTAATGGTTGATGAGTTCTCCAGGTACACATGGGTAATCTTCTTGAAGAGCAAAGGAGAGGCTGCTAGAGAAATCATTGGATTTGTGAAAAAGATGGAAATGCTAAACTCTGCCCAAGTAAAGCAGCTTAGAAGTGATCATGGTACTGAATTCAGAAACAGTACTCTTGAAGACTTCTGTGAGGAAAAAGGGATCACTCAAAACTTTCAGCTGTAAGAACTCCACAACAAAATGGAGTTGCTGAAAGGAGAAATCGAAACCTCATTGAAGCTGCTAGAACCATGCTGTGTGCATCTAGCTTACCTTCATCATTCTGGGCTGAAGCTGTTAACACTGCCTGCTTCACCCAAAACAGATCCTTAGTGGTGAAAAGGTTCAACAAGACTCCCTATGAGCTGCTCAAAGGGAGGAAGCCAAATGTCAGTTACTTCCATGTATTTGGGTGTCCCTGCTTTATTATGAATCAAAGGGACCAACTGGCAAAGTTTGAACCTAAAGCTGATGAAGGTGTGTTTGTTGGATACTCTGCTATCTCCAAAGCCTACAGAGTATACAACAACAAAAGAAAGGTGACAGATGAATCTATCAATGTCACCTTTGAAGAGTCCAGGAGTGCCTCTACCAAAGCTGTTCCTGAATCAGTTTCAGAAGAATAGAACTTTGATGATCTTGTGCATTCCAACTGTGAAGAAAAGGACTCAAAAGCTTCCACTACAACCAGTGTGGAACCTGCTGATCATAATGGACATGATGAGGATTATGTCAATACTCCCTGTGTGAATAAGTGTACTGACTTAACCACAACTACATGTCCTGAACCAAACAATGCTAATTTTCCTTGATCATCTGGTGATATGTTCAACAGTGGACAGACATGTTCAACAAGTGAACATGCTCAAGACAACAGTGTGTCTGAAAATCTTGAGAGCTGCTCAACAGGACCTGCTGAAGATGTCAATAACTCAGGAGAGTCATCATTGAAAAATGATCCTAAGTGGATCAGGTGTCACCCCAATGATCAAATAATTGGTGACATCAACAAAGGGGTACAAACAAGGTGGGACAGCTTAGGGAACTTCTGTATGTTCTCTAGTTTTGTTTCACAAATGGAGCCAAAGAAGGTGGATGAAGCACTAAAAGATGCCAACTGGATCACTGCCATGCAAGAAGAACTCAATCAGTTTGAGAGAAACAAGGTATGGAAGCTGGTCCCTGCTCCTAAAGATAAAACAATAATTGGCACTAAATGGGTTTTCAGGAATAAGATGGATGAGCAAGGTCATGTCATTAGAAATAAGGCAAGACTGGTTGCTCAGGGTTATAGACAGGAGGAAGGAATTGACTATGATGAGACATTTGCTCCTGTGGTCAGGCTAGAAGCAATTCGTTTGTATCTAGCCTACGCTACTCATAAGAGCATTAAGGTATTTCAAATGGATGTGAAGAGTGCATTTTTGAATGGGAAGCTGCAAGAAGAAGTTTATGTCAAGCAGTGTCCAGGTTTTGAAAATGAACAACATCCAGGTTTTGTCTATAAGTTGGACAAAGCTCTCTATGGTCTGAAACAAGCCCCTAGAGCCTGGTATGACACTCTTACTGAATTCCTTATGAGCAATGGGTATTCCAGATGTAAAGTGGATACCACACTGTTCATAAACAAGGTGAAGTCTGATATTATGCTCGTTCAAATTTACGTGGATGACATAATATTTGGTTCTACCAATGAGCAGTTATGCAAGAATTTTTCATTACTCATGAAATCCGAATATGAAATGAGTATGATGGGAGAACTTACCTTCTTTTTAGGATTACAGGTTAAACAAACCTCAACTGGAATTTTTATAAATCAAAGAAAGTATAATTTAGATCTCTTGAAAAAGTTTAAATTTGATCAAAGTTCTCCTATTAAAACCCCAATGGCAACCAATGTAAAAGTGGATGCAGATGCCAGTGGCAAAGCTGTTTCAGTAACAGCTTACAGAGGTATGATTGGGAGCTTGCTATATTTAACTGCTAGTAGACCTGATATTATGTTTGCCACCTGTTTGTGTGCTAGGTTCCAAGCTGATCCAAAGGAATCTCATCTAGCTGCTGTTAAAAGAATCTTCAGATACCTGAAGGGCACACCAGGTTTGGTTATTTGGTATCCCAAAGACTCAAGCCTTGAACTAACAGGTTATTCAGATTCTCATTTTGCAGGCTACAGGCTAGATAAGAAAAGCACAACAGGTGGATGTCAACTCCTTGGTGGTAAGTTGATAAGTTGGTGCAGCAAGAAGCAGAACTCAGTGTGTACTTCTACTGCTGAAGCTGAGTACATTGCTGCTTGAAGCTGCTGTGGGCAGATTCTGTGGATGCAGCATCAGCTTGAAGACTATGGGCTTGTGTATAGAAAAACTCATATTCTGTGTGATAACACAAGTGCCGTAGATATTTCCAACAATCCAGTATTTCATTCAAGAACAAAGCATATTGAGGTCAGACATCATTTCATCAGGGATCACATTCAGAAAGGTAATGTGGAGGTAAGTTTTATTTCCACTAATGAACAACTTGCAGACATTTTCACCAAACCTCTTGATGAAACCAGGTTTAATTACCTTGTCAGCAAGCTGGGCATGTTAAACAAGAGTGACTAAGTGTTCTCAAAGGTCTAAGACTTTGTATGTCTCACACTGCTCAAGTTTCTCAGAAAAGCTTAGGCAGAACAGGTTATGCATGTTCAGTACTTGGTCATTTTTCTGAAAAACTTGAACAGCTTGAGCATATAACAGGTTGAACAATAACAGATTGCATGTCAAAGCCTGCTCTGATGGTCTATTCTTCACTCTGCTCACTCCATCACACTAATCTACAAGACATTGTCCTGTAACCTGTTCAACTATTGAACACAACCTGATCTTACATTAGAGCACAGGTTGAAGGCACAGTGTGAAGAGTGGACAACTTGAAGATTGAACAGCTTGTGATGACCTTACTCATCACAGGTTTGACCAACTGTGACGCCCTCTTGCTTTGATATTAAAATTGGAATCACCAGGATCAACAAACAACCCAATGAATAATATGATAATTGAAATTGAATACTTTAAGCAGATCCACACTAAAGCAATGAAAGTATATGTCTACAGTTTAGAGAGAGAGAGTAGAGAGAGTGAGAGTACGGTTTAGAGAGAGAGAGTAGAGAGAGAAGGAGTTGGTGGAAATGAAAGGGTTTTCTCCTTTTAATTTCTATTTTTGACCCATTTGCAAAACACACCTCTCAACTTCGTATTTTCTTATTTAACTGATATAACGATCGAAATTGACTTAAATTGATATAATATTCCATTAACATAATATTTAAGTCCTTAAAATTGTAAATTACATATATTTAAAATTTGGGATGTTACAGCATGGGCTCCACCACGCCTATACTTCGTCCGCGAAGTCATGCTGCGCTAAACAAACTTGGGTACTTAGTCTTCATATCTTCTTCCGATTCCCAAGTATGATTAGCTCCCCGATGATGCTTCCACTTGACCAGCACCATCCTGATTTCTTTGTTACGTAGTTTCTTGACTTTTGTCTCCAGAATACACTCCGGCTCATCAACGAACCTTAGACGTTCGTCAACCTTAATTTCTGAATGGTCAGTCAATGGTTCCCTCTCGGGCACCAGACTCTTCCTTAAGTATCCAACGTGAAAGATCGGGTGAGCACTTGACAATTCTTCCGGCAAGTCCAAATGGTAGGACTGATTCCCAACTCTTTCTATTATTTTGAAGGGTCCTATGAATCGAGGTGATAGCTTTCCTCGCTTTACAAACCTTGTAACACCTTTCATTGGAGAAACTTTTAAGTATACCCAATCATCCTTCTAAAACTCTATAGCTTTGTGACGGCGATCGTGGTAATTCTTTTGTCGATCTTGCGCCGTTTTCATGTATTGACGAATGAGTTGGATCTTTTCATTGGTTTCTTGTAATAAGGCAGGACCAGCTATTGGAGTTTCTCCTATTTCCCTCCAACAGGTTGGAGTCCTACATTTTCTGCCATATAGGAATTCGAACGGTGCCATCTTGATAGTGGAATGGTAACTATTGTTGTAGGAGAATTCAACCAATGGGAGGTGATCGTCCCAGTTACCACCCAAATCCATGACACACGCTCTAAGCATGTCTTCTAGAGTTAAGATTGTTCTTTCACTTTGACCATCAGATTGGGGTCTATAGCCAGTACTCATGGCGATACGAGTACCAAGACCGTTTTGTAAAGCAGCCCAGAAGTTGGAAGTGAATCTACTATCTCGGTCGGAGACAATAGACTTAGGCACACCATGCCTAATGAAAATTTCGTTTACGTAGATCTGGGCAAGACGGTCCAGTGAGTAAGTCTCTCGGATTGGAATGAAATGAGCAGATTTTGTTAATCGGTCAACAATGACCCAAATGGCATCATGTTGACGATGTGTTTTGGGAAATTTGGTTATGAAGTCCATAGTAATATGGTCCCACTTCCATTCTGGGATAGGAAGAGGATGCATACTACCATAGGGTTGTTGATGTTTTGCTTTGACCAATCTGCATGTTCTGCACTTCTCTACATATTGACCAACGTCTCTTTTCAACCCTGGCCACCAGAAATAAGCTTTCAAGTCGTTGTACATCTTTGTGCTACCAGGATGAATTGAGAACTTAGATTGATGAGCTTCTTCAAGAATTACATCTCGCATGTTCCCGAACTTAGGAACCCAAACTCTACCATACACACCTTTGAGTCCAGTTCCATCATCTTGCATTAAAGGTATTTGAATTCTAACATCTTCATTCTTTACATACTCCCCCTTTAGAGCCTGCAACTGAGTAGCCCTTACATCGTCTATGATAGTGGACGTCAGTATTGTGGAAGTCAAGGCATAGCAGTATGCCTTGCAGTAAGCTTTTCTGCTAAGGGCATCGGCCACTACGTTAGCCTTCCCTGGGTGGTATAAGATCTCGCAGTCATAGTCTTTTATCAGCTCCATTGACCTTCTCTGCCTCATATTCAAGTCCTTCTGACTGAATATATACTTCAAACTTTTGTGATCGGTATAGAGCTGACACTTGGTTCCATACAAATAATGTCTCCAAAGTTTGAGAGCGAAAGTCACAGCAGTTAGCTCTAGATCATGAGTAGAGTAATCTTTCTCATGTGGTTTGAGCTGTCTGGAAGCGTATGCTATGACATTTCCTCTTTGCATCAGAACAGCACCCAAACCCATGCCTGATGCATCTGTATAGACTACGAAGTCCTCGTTCCCTTCAGGCAGGGCTAAAATTGGTTTTCACTTAGCAGTCTCTTCAATCTGTCAAAAGCCACTTGTTGTTCTTCTTTCCAAAAGAAGGTTGCGTTCTTGCGAGTAAGCTTTGTAAGAGGAACGGCGATCTTCGAGAAGTCCTTGATGAATCGGCGGTAGTAACCAGCCAATCCTAGAAAGCTACGAATTTCTGAGGCTTTGCGGGGTGATTCCCAGTTCTGGATAGCTTCGATCTTTGCAGGATCAACAGCAATCCCAACACCAGATATCACGTGCCCCAAGAATTGGATCTGAATTGGATATTGAGTAAGTACAAGTTAGCAACGAGTTTATGATTGAGTATAAGGATCATGAAATTGTTTCGAACGTTGAGACGTACCTGCCTCAACCAGAATTCACACTTCGAGAATTTGGCATAGAGTCGCTCTTTGCGTAGCAACTCTAGTAATTCTCTCAGATGTGCTGCATGATCCTCTTCAGTCTTTGAATAGATGAGAATGTCATCGATGAACACGATGACCGATTTGTCGAGCATTGGCCAGCAGACTCGATTCATGAGATCCATGAAAGCATCCGGCGCATTTGTGAGACCGAATGGCATTACCAGAAACTCGTAGTGTCCGTAACGAATTCTGAAAGCCGTCTTTGGAATGTCGTCTGGATGTACTTTGAGCTGATGATAACCCGATCGAAGATCAATCTTCGATAAGTAGCTTGCGCCTTGTAGCTGGTCGAAGAGATCATCAATCCGGGGCAATGGGTACTTGTTCTTGATTGTGACTTTATTGAGTTCTCTGTAATCGATGCACATACGTAATGTGCCATCTTTCTTCTTGACGAACAGAACAGGAGCGCCCCAAGGAGATGAACTTGGGCGGATAAAGCCTTTGTCAAGTAGCTCCTGTAACTGCTTCATCATTTCCTGCATTTCTGCAGGAGCTAAGCGGTAAGGAGCCTTTGCTATTGGAGCAGCTCCGGGAATGAGATCAATGCGGAATTCCACTTGACGATCAGGTGGCAATCCCGAGATATCTTCTGGAAAGACATCTGGAAATTCGGAAACAACGGGAACGGTGGAAAGAAATTGAATTTCAGCCTTTGCATCGACAGCGTAGGCTAAGTAAGCTGAACAACCCTTGGCAACATGCTTTCGGGCTTTTGCAATTGAAATAAGGCATAGGTCGCCTTTGTGTCTGTCACCATAAATGCAAATGTCTCGGCCCTCGGGGGTGGTGATCTTGATCATTCTTTTCTTGCAAACGATTTGGGCCTCGTTGTGAACCAACCAGTCCATACCTACTATGACATCAAACTCCCCAAACTCCATAGGGATCAGATCTATATTGAATACTACATCCTCTACGAGTAATGTGCAGTTCCTATATACTTTATCTGCTTTAACTAACATGTTACTAGCAGTCTCTACGTCAAGTACAAATTGCAGTTTCGAAGTAGGCATATTGAATTGACGAGCAAATGTAGTGGAGACAAACGAACGATTTGCTCCGGAATCAAACAAGATACGTACAGGAATGGAATTAACATAGAACGTACCAGTGACCACCTCTGGGTCATCTTTTGCTTCTTCAGCAGTGATTTGAAATGCCCTTGTTGGAGCCCTGTGAGATTGATCCCTGCGAGCAGTGGAAGCTGCAGAAGATCTTGCTGTTGATTGTTGAGCATTCTGATCTCGTGGGGGTTTCGGGCAGTCCCTTGCAAAATGGCCAAGTCTGTGGCAATTGTAGCATGCATCGTCTTTTCGAGGACAATGCTCCCAGTGATGGCCTTTCAGCCCACAGCAGAAGCAGTATATATCTTGAGTCTTGCACTCCCCAGAGTGTGCCTTTCTGCATCGCCTGCAATCCCTCATTTCAGAACTGGCCGAAAAGGCCCGTCCTTTCTTGGGTGATGAAGATTGTCGATGGGATTGAGAAGAGAATCGAGAAGATCCAGACTCCCGCTGCCTTTTTGGCGGCGACGGTTGAGTCGGTGTTGCGGTGGCTAACCCGATAACATACCCAGATAATAATACGATCTGCTCCACATATCGAGCAGCCTCCAGTAACCCAGCAAATGTTGTATACCGAACCCCACTCATGGTTCGGCGAATTTCATAGTCTAGACCGGCCTCAAACCGGGCTATCTTTCTCTCTTCTGTGTCGACTTGATGCGGTGCAAACAAACTTAGTCGGGTGAACTCAATGGCATATTGTGTAACCGTTTTTGTTCCTTGAGTCAGGTTCAGAAATTTCGCCTCTAGTCGGCGCTTCTCATCAGTAGGACAGTATTGCTGAGAGAATACTTCCTTGAATTCACTCCAGGACATGTGTGACACTACCTCCATCGTCAACACATGTGTCATTGCCTCCCACCACATAACAGCGTCCCTTGCAAACATAGCGGTTGCAAAGCGGACCATGTCCTTTTCAGCACAGTCGCTGATTCTGAAAGTTCTCTCTGTGGTGGTGATCCACTCCAATGCAGTCACGGCATCTCCAGTTCCATCAAAAGTAACAGCCCCGTTACTTTTGAAGTCCTTAAACCTACAACCCCTTGATCGGTTAGAAGACCCAGTGTCTTGTCTTTCCTATTGATCATCTAGTTGTTGCTCCTTGTTCTTTCGTTTGTCAGCCTTACGTTTTGCTTCGGCCTCATCTCTGGCCCTTAACTGATCTGCAAATGACTGAGCCTGCTCAGCCATTCGTTTGGATTGTAGTTCATTGTTTTGTTCCATTAGAGCTTGCATCATCTGGAACATCTGTTGAGGAGTCATATCGTCTCCTGACATGTTCTGAAATATAACAACTTATATTTAGAACATTTAGTTGTAAGTCCTAAATGTTTACAGTTACCCTTTAATTGTCCCCGTGTGCATGTCAATCCTACCTTAGTTCAGATCATTACTTAGAAGTTCATTCTAATATCATAACCTAAGTTTGAGTCCAAGTCCTTGCGGACACTTGAAACCTCAAACTAATGCTCTGATACCAAAACCTGTGACGCCCTCTTGCTTTGATATCAAAATTGGAATCACCAGGATCAACAAACAACCCAATGAATAATATGATAATTGAAATTGAATACTTAAAATAGATTTAAGCAGATCCACACTAAAGCAATGAAAGTATATGTCTACAGTGATAAAGTCTAACTATTACATCAAGATAATTGTTTTACAAGTCATAAATCCCAGCCCAAAGCTACTACGCCAGTGTACCAATAGCTCCTATAGTCTCCGGGATATTGTAGTAAATTGCTTAAGTAGAAGATCCAGCTACACTTTTGCCTTTGCCTGAAAACATTTGTGAGTCAACTGTAAGCTAAAGCTTAGTGAGATAACAGATTATGCAAACAACAAATATTTCTTTACAAACATTGCTTAACCATGGGCAGTGTAAGCCCCATGTATGTGTAAACAGGCAGTGTAAGTCTCAATGTATGTGAAAACCATGCAGTGCTAGCATGGGGTTGGCAGTCCAAATGCTGATCGGGGATGTGCCGAACCTGACGGGATAACGAGTGGGATGATCAGTCCCCGACAGTGGCCTGTTGTCAGCCCCAGTCCAGGTTGCATCAGATTGCGAAGTAATGATCATGCAGTGCAAGCATGATGTAAATACATGCACTTTCAAATGAACGTTGGCTACATGTGTGTTACATGTCAAGTACGAGTGTGCATCATAACAACAAATCATTCATGAGTGCCAAATGATGTATATGAACAATGTGAACATGCCATTGAATAAATAAACATGAATGCAAAAACAATAAATGTTAGAATGACAATCTGTTACTCACAGCGATTGGTACAGTGAAATTTGTCTCTGAATCAATGTGTGTTTTGATAACACCACAATGATCTGTAAAGTAAGTGTAATAGTGATTTTGTGTCAGTAATTGCTTAAAATGTTCTGTAAATTAAATGAAATAGCACTGAATTCGGACCACATCCGAATTCGGATGGTCCGAATTGGGCTCTGGTCCGAAATAGAGTGGGTCCGAATTGGGGTGAAGTCCGAAATTGTGTATGGTCCGAAATGAACATATCCGAATTCACTGTTGGTCCGAAATTGAGTATGGTCCGGATTGCTACTGGTCCGAACTGGACATGGATCCGAAATGGGTAGGTCCTAATTCGGATAGATCATCGGTCCGAACCGAGTTCATACTTAGTAAAATTTTCCATATTTTCCAGAATTCACTTTTTGACCATTTTACATGATTTTGTATATATAAATTGCAGATATGAACTTAAATACACTATTCCAACTTATAACATCACACTTATGTACCAAAATAACCCATTTGTGTCCATTTTTCTATAATTATCGAAGAACACACACTAAAACACACACTAATTCCAAAAATCATACTTAGGGTGTGAATCTGATTCTGAAATTTGGTATACTACAACATATATGCTCGATTTTAACATTACAACAATTATCTCCAACATGCATTAACATCTCGAATCAAAATCCTATGATTCGGTTTATATATAAACCGAACCAAAACTTCACATATTCGAAATATAGAGAGATTTTTACCTTGATTTGTAACTTGTAGTAGTTATAGTTCCTTAGTTGTAACTTGTTTCCAACTTCTTGCACTTGAAATTTGTTGAGTTCTTGGGTTTTTTTTTTTTGGATTAAAGCCGAGAGAGAGTGAGAGTACGGTTTAGAGAGAGAGAGTAGAGAGAGAAGGAGTTGGTGGAAATGAAAGGGTTTTCTCCTTTTAATTTCTATTTTTGACCCATTTGCATAACACACCCCTCAACTTCGTATTTTCTTATTTAACTGATATAACGATCGAAATTGACTTAAATTGATATAATATTCCATTAACATAATATTTAAGTCCTTAAAATTGTAAATTACATATATTTGAAATTTGGGATGTTACAGCAACAACTTAGACCAACAGTTTTAACTACCTTTTTTCACAATTAAGTTACTTAACTTTTTTTTATTTAACTTAATTACTGTGGATAATGTGGGTTACGTGTGTTAGTGATTAAAAAGGGCTCAAGTGGTCTGACAAACAGTCTGACATGGACAACCGTTCCGTTTTCCGTCAACGACCTTTTCAAATCAACCGCCTAAATGTTTCTCTCTCATACCCACTCACATTCAAATCCTATAAATAACCCCTACTGTTTCATCTTCGTCTTCCTCACTATTTCCAGAAATCCTCAAGAACCCTAAATCGACTAAGTGTCTTCTGCTTCTCAAAATCCCAAACCTTCACAAATGGCTCAAAGAAACAATCCCTTTCTTCCAGTATTCGTTGGTGATGATGTTGTGAAAAACTCATCACTTACCACGATGCTGACCATAAAACCCACCAACTACATTGCCAACCTAACCATTCCCAAAAACTATATGGGGAAGGGTTATGAACAAATGGTAGAATTCTAAGAGTTCATCCGTTGAACTACGTCATGACTGCCACTCCTGGTGTCCTATACCAGGAGATGGTGTATGAGTTTTGGTACACCTGTGCCTACAATCCCAACACCAAAGTCATTAAGGGCACTATTCTCAATGGGACTCAGACCATTGAAATAACGACTGGTCTTCTCAGGGAGGTTCTTCATCTGCTAACTGCTGAACCATATGACAAGCCTCAACCTGAAATGACCAAATGGGGAATTTGCTACGCTTCTGTGGTGTAGCAGAACCCAAAATTGGAGCTACGCTGTTCAGGAAGGATCTGTCTCCTACCTACAGTTTTCTATTTGCCTCAGTGGTGATGTGCTTCGGAAGTAAGGTTGGTTCATTTGACCAACTAAGCCGTAATGAAATCCCAGTAGTCCTACAGCTGGTGGATGGGACTACAATGGACATGGCTAAGTGGATTTTCCTGAACTTGAGGAACCTGGTTCAACAAGAAAACCATCCAGCTGCTGTTCGGTATCCAAAGTTTTTGAGCCTCATATTCAAGCATCATTGTGGTGAGCATCTGTATCATTCTCAAACTCTTCTTCGTACTGCTGTTTTTCCAGTAATAGGAAATAGAGTGTTTTATACTCCTGTTCTACCCAATGAGCCTCCTCTGTCAACACCAATGAGGAGGCTGTTAGGATTGGTGGAAGGACCCTCTGATGTGAGGGTGGATCCTGAAATTGCTCCCAAGGGAAAATCCAAAACCAGGGCCAAGCTTGTTAAAAGGACCCTGGCAACCACTGAAGTTGGGCCTGTCCACAAGAAGGCCAAAACAGCTTAGCCTGAGTCTGCTACCTTAGCCTCTGTGGCAGCGGGGGAGCAAGCTCCTCAACCTGGTTCATTCGTTGAACCTGAAGCCTCTGTGGCTGGTGCCTCTGTGGCACCTGAGACCATGGAACAGGCCAACCCCACTGTTCCTGACCCTGTGTGAGACCCAAGATTTCTTAAAAATCTCAAGTCTAGGTCCCATTAGCAATGCAATATCAATCAGGAAAACTAAGATAAAATTAACAGTTGCGGAATAAAAGTTAATTACAATCAGAGATAATTTTGAAGTAATAGGGGCAAACTTCTAGACTATTACATTAAAGCAAAAAAATGTAAACTAACCCAAACCCCAAAGCTCAATCTTCAATCAAGTACCAAGGTATTGGGACAGGTTCTAAAGCACTTCAAATTCTTTCAAAGTCCTGACCTATGAACTAGGTCCAGCCAATCCTTTGCCTTTACCTGAAAAATAATGCAACAACGGGGTAAGCTTATTTGCTTAGTGAGAATGTAGAATTTCACATTTAACATGCAATTATGAACGCGGAAGCACATGCACTGCACTTGGCTCATGCACGGCTCCGCTCTATTGCTTATGCACTGCACTAGGCTCATGCACAGCTCAATCTCGAAGGGACATTGGCCAATTAATGCTCTTTTGATGCGCGACTTTGCTCAGCTCCCAGTTATAAAACTGTTGTTGCTCTTGAGACTTTTAGACAAATTCATAAGGAATGCTCGGATGATGATAAATCCATACACACGCATCATTAGTGGGGATCAGCCACGTACTGGGCTAGCTACCAGTAAAAGCTCTATATGGATATCATCGGAATGCTCAGCTCTAGCTAACCTCTGTGCTTTCATCACGTAAATCAGCACATCATAAGCCTAACATTAACCCAACACTGAGCAATAGTGATGGAGTTAAGCTTAACAATCAAATGACTCATCAATGAAATAGATTCTGGTAAAATAAATGCTCAGTTCAACAAATCATAGTAAATATACTATGATAATATAAATCAATAAGCTCAAGATCAGAATGTCAATAAAATCAGGATCATGCAACAAAAGTCTCAATTCACATAATTTGCAGTTAAAGTAAAATCTACAACTCACAGTTACTGGTTATTTTGCACTTTCTGGCTCTGTCTCTGTTGCTCACAATCTGTAGTGGATTAGAACCATAATCTGAATTATGTCAGACTTTCAGATGCTCATCATCTTGCTCGTTGCTCAATCTGTTATTAATATCAGTTCTGATATTTATTAGTCTTTATATCATCCGAATAATATATATTCAGTGTTCATCATTTATTAATGCTCAAGATTCATTCGTTGGTCTTTGATCTCACAATCTCATATCTTGTTTATACAATCATCATTCTCAATAGAATCTTTCTTTCATTTGTATTCCTTTTAAATTATATTCTCTAAAGATCAATGTACATATATATATATATATATATATATATATATATATATATATATATATATATATATATATATATATATATATATATATATTATCATATATATCTATAGTAATCCATAAGTTAATTATTTTGTCATTTTATGTGTTGATCATGTGATTTATTCAAAATATTCAAGTTTAAGAGTAGTTTCAATGTTACATACTAAATTCAAAGCTCATTAACTAAATTTGAAGACATCCTTCTAACTTATATCATCAAATTCGACCCATATACTAAACTTGAAGCCATTACATTCAAACTTAAGCTCAATTTCGAAATCTTATGCAATAGATTCGAATACCCATTAAATTTTAATGCTAAAATATCGAAAGCCTATGATTAAATTCGAAACTATCATAAATTTTAGTATCAAATTCGAACTTGAGGATAAATTCGAAACTATATTCGAATTCAGAGACTAAATTCGAAGCCTATGGGGTTAATTTCGAAACTCTCTTCGAACCTAAGGCAAATTCGAAGCCCTTGTATTAATTTTGAACACCTACTTCGAGTTTAATGACTAAAGTCGAATGCCAAGGTTAGATTCGAAACCCAATTCGAATTTAATCATCAAAATCGAGTTTGTTCTTGTTTTCTCGAGTTTGTTCATCATCTACAGCTTTAAAACATGCGTTTTAGGTCTAAAATCACAAAATATGTTAGATATTAAGCCTAGATTCTATTATATTATGCATTATCTATCAATTTCTAGCTAAAACTAGTTTTAATCTCATGTAAATTACTAAATTCGAATTTATATCTTAAAACCGAAAGCATAGAAGCTTAATACGTAAATTCTTACCTCAAATTTATGTGTAATCGAACATGCAACTGTATAATCTTGTAGTATTCTTCAAGATCTTCCCGATAACATATAAATCTTGATAATCCGACGGTCGGTTCAGAAGAAATCTTAGAGAGATGTAGAGAGAGAGTAGAGAGAGAAAATTCTAGAGAGAGAGTATAGAGAGAGAGAGAGAAATCTGATTTTATGTTTATAATTTCCGTTTATATACTTTAACTAGTTACGTTTGCTACTTAACCCACTATTAATTTCATATCTTATATATCTTTTATTTAATTATCTTAATAATTTATTAAATCATAAGTTAAATATTTATATAATTTAATTAAATATTTCAATACTTAATTAAATTATAATTCTGTTGGGAAATAGTTTAAGTACATTCAAGCTGTTAGTTTAGACTTCTCAGACTGTTAGTAGATTTTACATGTAAATACAAAGTTCATGCTGCTAGTTTAAGAAACTCGAGCTGCCAGTGTAAAAGTTCAAGCTGCCAGAGCAAAACAACTCAAGCTGCTCAGTTCATGCTGTCAAGAGATTCAAGCTGCTCAACAGTTTCAGAAACAGAAAGTGCTGATTTTCAGGAAACGATATCTACATGAAGATTCCAGCATATCTACTATCAGAGAAGTCATAGTTCGTCAAGGAAACATATCAAGAAGCAATATAAATACAGAGAATAGGTCGTTCTATTGTAGAGGAGTTTCTGCATATTTTGAGTCTGTAATTGCTTTGTTGATTAAGTTTTCTTAAGCCTCTAAGGTTGTAAAACCCTAAGAACAGTCTGTGTTCTTCGTCTAATCAAACAGATTAGAGGTGATTGTAATTGATGAATTCAGCAATACAAACAGTCTTGATTAATTCCTGTGTGTTTATTTATTATTGATTCTGAAAGTTTTTGTTAAAATAATTAAGTGTTATTCCGCAAACTTCTTGATTAAACTTTGATTCAAAGCAAGATTATTGATTTATACTCTGATAAATTCAAATCAGTTAGTCTTGGTAATTCATATTTTAGATCCTGACAAGTGGTATCAGAGCCAGGTTTGTCAAACCAGGTTTTTCAAATCAGGTTTTTCAAACCAGGTTACTCTTTGTTTTTTCAAAGTCAAAAACTTTTTTTTTTTTTATCTTTTTACAATGGAATTTGAAAATAGCAGCAGTGGATCTGGGCAAGGACTCAAAGTGCCTATGGTCAAGCCCACTGAGTTTGAGATGTGGAAACTCAGGATTCAACAGCATATTCAATTCATTGATTATGCCATATGGGAAGCTGTTGAATTCCCTCCTGTAGTTGATCCAGAACTTGATGATGAGGGAAAACCAGTCAAAACTCCTCCAAAAACTGAACTTGAAAGGAAGGCTAGAATGAATGAAGTGAAAGCACTCACACTATTACAAATAGCCATTCCTAATGCTTATCAACATCAGTTCAAAAAGTTTTATATTGCTCACTCTCTTTGGAATGCCTTAGAGAAGAGGTTTGCTGGTAATGCCAGTACCAAGAGAAATCAAAAAGACCTCTTGAAACAGCAGTATGAAAACTTTTCTGGTGGCAAGAATGAAAACCTCACTCAAATCTTTGACAGGTTCAACAAACTGATAAGTGAACTGGAAAGTGCAAAGGTCAATCTGGATCAAGATGAAGTCAACAGAAAGTTTCTCAGATCTCTTGGAGAAGAATGGACAGTCTATGCTGCACAATGGAGAACAAAAGACACTCTTGATGAGATAGAATTGGATGATCTGTATAACAGTTTAAGAGTGTTTGAGACTGAGATTGATGCTAAAAAGAAATCTTTTTCTTATAATCACAATACTGCTCTTCTATCTTCTGAAAAATCTAATAACTGTGATTCTTTCTCAGGTGGTGATGGCAACTCTGCTGAAACTCACTATGAGGCCTTTGTTGCCAATGATGGATTATTTGCTCTAAATGTTGAAGACTTGGAACAAATTCATCCAGATGATCTTGAAGAGATGGATTTAAAGTGGCAACATGCAATGCTGACCATGAGGGCCAAAAGATTTCTGAAAAGAACTGGTAGGGCCAACTTTCAAGCCAAGACAGAAGGCAAACCATCTTTTGATAAATCAAAAGTGGAATGCTATAAATGCCATAAGCTTGGTCACTTTGCCAGAGAATGTAGATCTCAAGGTCAACAGCCATCAAGGACTTCACAGCCCATCCAAGCGTCATCATCAACAGCACTTGTCTCTCAAGAAGACAATGTGTTTGACTGGAGTGATCAGACAGAGGAAGAATTTCAAAATCAAGCACTTATGGCAGAAACATCAAATGTCTCCTCCACTGAACTACCATCTGAGGTAAATTCTAAGCTCTGCTCTCAATCATGCAAAAATATGGTTAAAAAGTACAGAGATCATAATGAGAGCATGTGCAAAACTCTAGCTAAGATGGAAGAAAGGAGATATGAATACATGCAAGCCATAGAAGATCTGGAAAAACAGATCAATGATTATAAGGACAATGAGATTCAAATGGGTTATGATAGAACCTATCATGAGTGGGAGAAAAAGGAGCTAAATAAGAAAATAGAATCTCTAAATAAAAAGGTAGAAGAGACTGAACAAAAGGTGTTTGAGGCTAATAAGAAGCTAGAATCTGTTAACATAGATCTAGGAAACTTCAAGTTAGCAAATCAAAAGCTAGAACACCTAATGGAAGTTCAATTCAAAGATAGAGTGAAATCTCAGGTCAATCCCAAAGAAGGAATAGGATATAAAGCTACTCCACCTCCATACAATAACAAGTACATTCATCCAATGAGTGAGGTTGCTGATAGACTTGTCAATGAACCACTAGATGAGTCTATGACTATTGTAGATCCTATCCTTGATAACAGTCCTAAATTAAAGGAAGATAAGAGTCAAAATAGAGACTGTGACACAAAGAGTGCACCCATGGAAGTCCAAGCTCCCAGTAAGAAAGGAAAAGAGAAGATGAGTGTATACAATGCTACTCCACAAGTTTCTGTACATTCTAACTGTAACACTGCATCTTCATCAAAAGGAACTAAAAGAGGTAAAACTGTTTCTATCTGCACATGCCAAAAGCATGGTGTTCAAAAGTTTCCTAAACAACAGCAGGTAAGAGGAAACCAGAGAAACAAGAACCAGAAATTGACAGAAAAGTCTGGTGTTCCAATTCAAACTGTCAAAAGATGCTTTCACTGTGGAAGGAAGAATCACTTAGCCAAGGATTGTTTTTACAAACCAGCTGTTGCAAAACAGACTGTGCGTCACACAAAATCAAATCCTAATCAGACAAAGCACTCAAAAGTGAAACCTTCCACAGCAGCTCCAAAGAAAACAGTTGATCACAGATTCTCAAAAGTTAATAAAAAACAGTCCACACATCAAAAACAAGTTTTGGCAAAGCCTAAATCAAGTTTTAAACAAATGTGGTGTGTCAAGGACAAATCTGTTGCTCAAACTGCTAATGCAAAAGATCAGACAGCTAAGTCAAAATTTGATGCTGTTAGTGCAAAAACTGAAACTGTTGGCACTACAAACACAGCTCAAGCTGCTGGGCATCAATCTGGAGCTGCTAGTGAATTATCTGAGACTGTCAGAAGAAAAGATGATCAAAATAGTTGGATACCTCATATTATCACTAAATACTCTCCAAAGACTCCATCAGTTGATCTCACTAAATATAAGAAGTCAAAAACAGTTTTTAGTTATGTCAATGTACAAGGCCAACCCAAAACCAATTTGGTTTGGGTTTACTCCACTACTAACTAAGCTGTTATTTGTGCAGGGCAACCACAGGTCTCCTCATAGATCAAGATGGCATCTGGACAGTGGATGCTCTAGGCACATGACAGGCAATTCTGAATGCTTGTCAAATTTCAAAGGTTTTGATGGAGGTTTTGTTGCATTTGGAGGCAACTCAAAGGGAGGTAAGGTTACAGGTAAAGGTACTGTTAATGCAGGCAACATGACATTCCATGATGTTCTGTATGTTGAACAGCTTAAGTACAATTTATTGAGTGTCTCTCAAATCTGTGACAAACAAAACATTGTTCTGTTCACAGATTCTGAGTGCATTGTTCTTTCAAAGGATTTCAAAGTTCCTGAAAATCTTGTTTTACTTAGAACACCAAGAAAGGACAATGTTTACTGCCTGGACACAGATCTTTTGACTAAGTCAAATACTTTAAGCTGTTTAATATCCAAAGCATCATCAAATGAGTCTGCTCTTTGGCATAGAAGGATGTGTCACATGAACTTCAAGTCCATGAATGCTTTAGTTAAAAAGAATCTGGTAAGAGGATTACCACAAAAGGAGTTCATTTGTGATGATCATTGTGTAGCATGTCTTAAAGGTAAGCAACACAAAACTTCTCATAAGACCAAAGAAGTAAATTCAATTTCATCTGTTCTTCAGTTGCTACATATGGATCTATTTGGTCCAACATCTGTTTTGAGTTTGAATAAAAGGGCATACTGTTTAGTCATTGTTGATGATTTCACCAGATTTACTTGGGTATACTTTCTTAGGTCCAAAGATGAAACTGCTGAGCTAGTTAAGTCTTTTGTCCTTAAGATAGAAAACCAATCCAATTCCAAAGTTAAGGTGATACGATCAGACAACGGAACTGAATTTAAAAATCACATTCTAAACAGTTTTTGTGAGTCCAAAGGCATTGCTAGACAATATAGTGCACCAAGAACACCACAGCAAAATGTTGTAGCTGAAAGAAAGAACAGAACATTAATTGAGGCTGCTAGAACAATGCTAGCTGATTCAAATCTGCCAATGACTTTCTGGGCAGAAGCCGTTAATACAGCCTGTTATGTTCTAAATAGGGTTCAAGTAGTTCAATCACAAGGGAAAACTCCCTATGAGTTATTCAATAACAGAAGTCCCCTAATAGCTTTCTTCAAGCCCTTTGGATGCCCATGTACTATCCTTCACACTAAGACTCACTTAGGGAAGTTTGAAAGTAAGGCAGAAGAAGGATTCTTTGTAGGATACTCAACTCAAAGCAAAGCCTATAGAGTATACAACAGTGTGTCTAAAACAATTGAAGAAAGTGCCAATGTTGAGTTTAATGAAAATACTGCTAATATCAAAGGCACTGGTCCTGATTGGTTGTTTGATTTAGATTCACTAACAAATTCTCTGAGCTTTGTTGAGTATACTGCAGAAGCTGATGCATACAGGGTTGAAGCTGCTAACACGAATTCTCATGCTGCCAATACAATTTCTCATGTTGTTGGCACAAAGTTTCAGACTGCTGCAGATTCAACAAGTTGGGATGATTTCACCACTCTACCACTTCTGTCATGTGATCCTCCAGGGGTCCTGAATGCTCCACTTAATGCAAATCCAGACACTGAAGTGCCATTCCCAAGTCCTGACAGTACAGCTCCAACACAAAAGGAAACAGTCCCAGTTTCTAGGCTAGCAGTCCCAACAGCTTCTCAAGCTGTTAGCCTAGAAACTCAAGCTGTTCCAGAAACTGAACCATTCACTGGTTCTGATGGAGATGATACAAACCTTGGAACTTCTTTTCAAACAGAGAGAGAGCCCACACTAAGAGTTCACAAGTATCACCCTCTCAATCAAATACTGGGTGATCCAAGCACTCCTGTTCAAACAAGGAAAATGGTTCACAATGAGACTGCTGCTGCTGAAAAAGCAGTTTCTGAATTCAGTCTAGCTGCTTTTGAACATGCCTGTTTTATGTCTCAACTAGAACCCAAAAAGGCATCAGAAACACTAAAAGATTCATCCTGGATTGAAGCCATGCAAGAAGAGCTTTTACAGTTCAAAATTCAGAATGTATGGACTGTGGTGGATCTTCCTAAAGGAAAAAGAGCAATAGGAACAAGATGGGTGTTCAGAAACAAGAAGGATGAGAGAGGGATAGTCATCAAGAACAAAGCAAGACTAGTAGCACAAGGGTACACTCAAGAAGAGGGAATAGATTATGATGATGTCTTTGCTCCAGTAGCAAGAATTGAAGCCATCAGACTATTTCTAGCATATGCAAGTTTCAAAGGATTTAAAGTGTATCAAATGGATGTTAAGTCTGCTTTCCTGTATGGGACAATTGAAGAGGAAGTATATGTGTGTCAACCTCCTGGTTTTGAAGACTACAAGTATCCAGACAGGGTGTACAAGCTAGACAAAGCTCTCTATGGTCTTCACCAAGCCCCCAGAGCATGGTATGACACACTGTCATCATATCTTCTACAGAATGGATTCAAGAGAGGCACTCTGGACAAAACACTCTTCACTAAATCCATCAAAGCTGAGATTCTACTTGTCCAAATCTATGTTGATGACATCATCTTTGGCTCAACTAATGATAGTTTGTGCAAAGAATTTGAGGCCCTAATGCACAAAAAGTTTCAAATGAGTTCAATGGGGGAACTCACATTCTTTCTAGGGCTGCAGGTTAAACAGAAGCCTACTGGTCTATTCATAAGTCAATCAAAGTATGTCAAAGACATATTGGAAAAGTTTGGCTATCAAGACACAAAGGTTGCAAGCACTCCAATGGATCCTCATAAACAGCTCCATGCAGACAAAGATGGCATAGATGTGGATATTCATCTATACAGATCCCTTATAGGATCTCTCATGTATCTAACATCTTCAAGACCTGATATTATGTTTGCTGTCTGTGTGTGTGCTAGGTTTCAATGCTCTCCAAAGGATTCTCACTTGGTTGCTGTTAAGAGAATCTTTAGATATCTTAAAGGCCAACCACATTTAGGTCTATGGTATCCTAAAGACTCTCCTTTTGAACTAACTGCTTATTCTGACAGTGACTATGGTGGATGCAACATTGACAGAAAATCCACAACTGGTGGATGTCAATACTTAGGAGCAAGACTGGTCTCTTGGCAATGCAAAAAGCAAACAACTGTCTCCACATCATCCACTGAAGCAGAATACGTAGCAGCTGCAAGCTGCTGCTCCCAGGTAATGTGGATTCAAAATCAACTAAGAGACTATGGTATGAATTTCTTATCCACTCCTATTTATATTGACAATTCAAGTGCAATTAGCATTGTGCAAAACCCAGTGAAATTCCCAAAAACCAAGCATATAGAAATCAGGTTTCACTTCATCAGAGATTGTAATGAAAAGAAGTTAATCCAAGTTACCAAAATACATACAGATGATCAGCTAGCTGATCTATTTACAAAACCTTTTGATGTGGGAAGGTTCACTTTCCTAATATCAAATATTGGTATGGTAAACATGGATTAATTGGTTTTCATTATTATCGACTCAGTATGCTAATTTAAGGGGGAGACACTGTTCCATTGAAAAGTTGCACAATTTTCCACTAACAGCATGAGTATTTTCTCATGCTGCTCGTTCATTTTCTCGGACTGCTGGTTATTTTCACTCGATCTGTCAAAGTGTGAAGGGTATTTGGGTAATCTTCAAAATGTGGGCGCGGGACCCAACCTTTCAAAACCTTTAAAGGTCCCGGTTTCGTTCAGTTGTAACTACCAGTTACATATTCTTCTTCCACGGACTTCTGCTTTCTCTCTGAACGAATCACACATTCTTCTTTCAAACCCTAAAACCATCGTTTGTTCATCCATGGAGTTCGTAAAAGAACACAACTGCCTCCCATACACTCTGAAACACGCTGAACTCCAACCGTTCCATGCAATGATGGATTTTCTCAGGCACTCCCATATCCATCATGCACTATCCATAAACCCTACTATATACATCTCCCATATAGAACAGTTTTGGAACCACGCATCTGTTCAAACCATCAAAGGAGTGCCTACCCTCCTTTCCAAGATTGATGGAACTGATATCCATATCACTGAGGAATCCATCCGACATCACTTGCATCTTCAAGATGCCACAGGTATAACTGACCTAACCCTTGATGCTTTACATACAGGTCTTTTTAATATCGGTTATAGGGGTCCTGCTGATTCTTTTACTTTCTTAAAAGCCCATTTCTCTCCTAAATGGAAATTTCTTGTACATATCATTCAGCAGTGCATAAGCCCCAAAAGAACTGGTTGGTCTGATTTTTCATCTAACATTGCCACTGCCTTAGTGTGCTTTTCCACAGGCCAACGGTTCAATTTTTCCAACATGATTTTTCAGGGAATGTTAAGGCATCATTCCCTAAAGAGTGGGAAATTTTTGATGTATCCTAGATTTTTAGCAGAAATCATTGCACACGCCTGCACATCTTCTCATACACATAAAAGGATACATGTTTCCCACAGGCACTCACTATCCTCTATTAAGAGACTTTTGAAACATAGTTCCAACTTTTTGAGTGTTGATGTTCCATTGCCTTTAGCAATGATGAACATTATTCCACAACACAGAGGAGAGGGTCCTGAGCAGGCTCAGCCTATCATCACTGCTACACCCCCAGGACCCCAACCCCCTCCTCACGATACACAAACTCCCTCTGATCCTTTTGTACAGCCAACACGCCCACTCAGACACTTATACAAAATAAAAAGGGGACCAGGAGCTCCTTCCTCCTCCTCCCATCAGCAAGAGCCATATATCCCTGTGCAGGAGGATACTCCTGCACAGAATATCCAAAGGGAACCAGTTGAGGACACTCCCATTCTCTCTCAGGAGGTGAACATCTCTTCAGAGATGGTTCATATGGGTTCTGTGGCTGGCACTACTGATGTCTCTGCACAAGAGGCACAGGACAGTGCCAACATAGCTAAGACCACGCCCATGGCAACAGCAAGTGTGCAAACACAAGCTGGAAGTCCCCAGAACCAAGAAAAGAGGGGTCCAGAAGTTTCTACCTCTGGTCTTAATGTAAGTGATAGATCACAAGCACCTCAGGTGTTCTCTGATCTTGAGGCTAGTCTGCAACAAATGCTCTTAACGGATCCCAGACTCAAACCTGTTGTAGCTATGTTGGACCATCAAATGTCCATCATTGCTGCACAGGGGGCTCAAATTTTTGCTCTCAAGCAGGCAGATGCTGCTCAAAATAAACGAATGGATTATCTTCACAGAGGCTTCACACTCTGTGGAAATAAAATTATGAAGTTAGAGCAGATGATTCAAACCCAAGGGGCAAAGGCTGTGGTTTCTTCTGACCAAACCAATGCTTCCAAAAAGGGGGAGAATCAGGAGGTTCCCACATCAGTCCAAGCAGCTCCAACAACAACAGTCCAAGCAGCACCAACAGTTCCAGTTTCTAGGCTAGCAGTCCCAATAGCTTCTCAAGCTGTTAGCCTAGAAACTCAAGCTGTTCCTTCAAAAGCCATTGGAGTTGTGATCAGAGAAGGAATTAAAGCTCCATCAAGCACAGTCCAAGCTACAACATCTGCTACAAAAGACAAGGGAAAGGGCATTCTCATTGAGTCTCCAAAGCATAAATTTTCCTCAAAAGAAGCCCAAATTGCCTTTGATGCTGAAGTTGCCAGAAAAATAGCAGAAGAACAAGACAAAGAATTAGAGAAGCAAGCCCAAACCCCAATGGATGATGATGAGACTTTAGGTGATTACTTAAAGGGGTTTGTGGTCAAGCAAGGAGCAAGGAAAAGAAAGATGCCAACAGGGCACTCCAAGGCTGAGCATAGAAGATTTCTTATCAATTTTGCCTTTGCAGCAGGTATTCCAAAGAAAATGGCTCAGTCCATGTCTACTGAAAGGCTGCAGGAGATTCATGATAAGGAGATGGACAAAAGACAGAGAACAACAGTCTCTCCAGAAGCTCAACCATCCCAAGAAGTCCAACCAACAACCCAATCAGTCCAAACTGAAGCTGGTGCCAGTGCACCTACTCCCACTGATCAAGCAGCTGTCCCTATTCCTTCATCGGTTAAGAGAGTGCTCTTTGAGCAACAACTACAAAAGGCTATGGAGATAGAGAAGCTGATTGATCAGCATGATTTTACAAAGCCTCAAATTAACTACTGGTTTGCTAAGTCACTGGATGACCGTGACTTGAGAATAAAGTTTGTAATCAGAAGAGAGTCCGGACCTGAAGAAGAGTATGACACTTTTTGGCAGATAGTACAGAAGCTGACCAGAGATGAATTGATAAAGATGTACAATATAGGGTCAGTTACACAAGTAAGGTCTGCTCTTCCACAAGTCAAGCAACTCATCAAAGATCTAAGTACAGTGGTTGATTCTGAGTTTGCAAGACAAGAGATAGAAGATGCTGAAAAGAAAGGGAAAAAGATCAAGCAGATTGATATTTTTGTCAAATCAAAGACATTCAGAATCAAATTCACAGATGGGTCTGGTATTTTCTTCAATCTTGAGTATTTCAATTTTTCAAAAGATATGCTGCTGAAAATCAAATCAGCTAGAATATCTTGTGATAAAGAAGAGATGAAGAGAGAATTTTTGAAGGCTATAGATCATAAGCTTGCACAGTTGTGAGTTTTTGAAAGCCTTGGTTTGTAAAAAACAGTTTACTTATTTATTTCCATGTTTTTATAGAACTTAAAGTCTTGTAAAGAATTTAAGTTAGGGGGAGATTGTTGGGAAATAGTTTAAGTACATTCAAGCTGTTAGTTTAGACTTCTCAGTCTGTTAGTAGATTTTACATGTAAATACAAAGTTCATGCTGCTAGTTTAAGAAACTCGAGCTGCCAGTGTAAAAGTTCAAGCTGCCAGAGCAAAACAACTCAAGCTGCTCAGGTCATGCTGTCAAGAGATTCAAGCTGCTCAACAGTTTCAGAAACAGAAAGTGCTGATTTTTCAGGAAACGATATCTACATGAAGATTCCAGCATATCTACTATCAGAGAAGTCATAGTTCGTCAAGGAAACATATCAAGAAGCAATATAAATACATAGAATAGGTCATTCTATTGTAGAGGAGTTTCTGCATATTTTGAGTCTGTAATTGCTTTGTTGATTAAGTTTTCTTAAGCCTCTAAGGTTGTAAAACCCTAAGAACAGTCTGTGTTCTTCGTCTAATCAAATAGATTAGAGGTGATTGTAATTGATGAATTCAGCAATACAAACAGTCTTGATTAATTCCTGTGTGTTTATTTATTATTGATTCTGAAAGTTTTTGTTAAAATAATTAAGTGTTATTCCGCAAACTTCTTGATTAAACTTTGATTCAAAGCAAGATTATTGATTTATACTCTGATAAATTCAAATCAGTTAGTCTTGATAATTCATATTTTAGATCCTGACAAATTCAAATAATGTAATAAAATTACATTATTGGTTCAATGATCAGATAATTAACTTGGGCTAAAAGTTGGGTTGTTACAGAATGGGCTCCACCACGCACAAACTTCGTCCCCAAAGTTAGATATGTTCGAACAGACTTGGGCAGATAGCTTTTATGATATCTATTGATTTCCCAAAACTGATACGAACTTTTGTGGTGTTTCCACTGAACGAGCACCGTCTGTATTTCATATCTTTTTATTTCTTTGAGATTCTCAAGCACAAGAAACTCTAGTTTGTCTTCGGAGTTTCATATTTGATTCAATGTTTCACTGTATGTTATTGTCGTTAATCATTTTATGAATTCTGATTATCAGTTATATATATTCACTTTGTGAGATTTTGAGATTTAATTTTATATCTCATTCAATTTAGCTAGCATCTATACATATCTATTGGCTCCTATCTCTTTTCTTTTGCTCTTGAAATAGTTATAGAACTTTTCGGGAATCTGATATCTGTACTCTATGTTTCTTTTATTGATGATGTTTCAATCATCAATCGCTTAACTGATTTCTGATTTATGCTGTCTTTTTATGAACACTTATTATTTTCTTCGCTCTATCAAACAAATGAAGTCTATCCTCCGGCGCAACAATCGGAATCAACTCTTCGTGTAACGACTCCATCTCACCTACCTTGGTCTCCAATTGCGCTGCCATATCCGCTAAATCGTTTATGTAAGCAGTCTCTCGAGAAGCAAATCCTCCAAGATGATCGAGCGTTTAGAAGCCGAGAATGAGATTGAGACAAAATATTGAAATGCTACATTTTAAAACATACCGAACAAAACAAGAGTTATAATCGATCACATCTTCTTCGCAACGGTTTCGGCAGTTGAGGGATATTTCAGGCAAGTCGAATATAATCAAGAACTTTGAAAAGATCATACGCTTTCAAATCTTCCAGCGAGTAGGAATATTAACAACATGGAAAACAAATGCTATACAGAATCGAATTCCAAGGAAATGATTTTGATAGAAATCGACAATTTACTTAGGCTTTCTCGATGTGATTCGTTAAACATGACGGCAGATTCTATTGTTGAAGTCATGTCTCAAATTACTAGGGTTCCAAAAACCGTCTCCAAGACCATTTTCATCATCTTCTACTTTATCATCATCGCCTTCCTCTATTAGTTCACTGTGCAATTCGGTCAAGAGGCTTCGACAAAACAATAATCTTTTGTTCTGTTTAATTATATGTATAGACTTAGGCTTGAATCTTCATTGGTGAATTTCTGAATTTGAAATCACTTTATTCTTTTAACGGAGGCTTTTCATTTTATTTGCATTTAGATGGAATAGGAATTTCACATTAGATATCTCACTAGTCTCGTGTCGACATAATGAGAATCCATTCTTACATTTATTTTAGCATATGACAGGCTTTTCATTGGCCGTTCATGGCTAATCGCTTGACTTTACAAAATCTCTGTCTATTTCTTTATCACCCTCGCCTTGTGCCTCTGATTTCTTTGATTCTCATTCAAGTTATCATTAGGTGCTTAATTACTTGATTCAAATACTCTTCTCATTAATATTTATTGGATCAGCAACTTCTACCTCTGTCTCATTATAAGACACGCTGTAATCATACAGATTACAAGGATTTACGAAGTAGCTTGTGCTTAGGATTATATTTTGATTTTCTTAGAGTTTTTGAATCACACACGATTCAGATTACAATACCTATATTGTTTGTAGGTATAATTTCTGATTGGAAATGTATTTGTATAGTAAATTTAACTGATACAACCCATATGTCATCCGCATTATTCACTATCGATGACAGGGTTATACAGTTTACTCAATATTTACTTTGGATTTGAAATTCAGATGGTAACGGAATTAAATCATTTTAGCATATAAGAAATTTATTATTAGTTACCATTGGGGTCTTTTGGCGTCTTTGGTGTCTCCTCAGCATCCTCAGCAGTATATGGAAAGCTCGCGCCTTTGCTGTAGGTATCATTGTAGTACTCTGTTGGATTGCTCTGCCACCTGGTTGTTCAGGATTAGTAATCACGCGTGCATTTGGGCAATGTTTGGCATAATGTCCACGCTCACCACAGTTGTAACATACGTCATTTCTTTCTGGGCACTCATCGCTTCCATGTCCAATCCGGTTACAAGTGTAACAGGTCACATCTCTAGGGTTGCAGCGTCCGCTATGAAATTTGTTACAGCGTTTGCACGATCGTGCTCCTGACTGTAGGGAATAGACTCTAGTCTTGTGAGACGTAGAGGATGCTTGTGACTGCTGCTGACTGGACTTTGATGAACCGAAGAATCTACTGGATTTCTGTTTCTTAGGAGGAGATGGACATGTAGGACTTACGGCCATCATCACGGGTTCACAACTCGAATCTGTGAATTCCCGCTACACCATCCTTGCTGCTTCCACTATACTGAGATACGTTTTGAATTTTATGCTACTCATTTGTCTTCTATATGTTGGATTCAGACCCAGTCTTAATCGATTTATCTTACGCTCTTCTGTTGCTACTTGATATGACGAGTAGCCGAAAAGTCTCGAGAACTCATGCTCGTATTCATCAACAGTCTTAGTTCCTTGTTTCAATTGCATCAACTGCATTTCGAGTTCGTCTTGTTTGTCTGTTGGACAGTATTTGGCGTTGAGCATCTCCAAGAACTGCTCCCAATCCAATGTCATAATTGCTTCCTCACCATAGATGCTCCTTTGTGTTTTCCACCAGGCTCTAGCAGCTCCAACGAACAGTGCTGTAGCGAACTTAACTCTATTGCTGTCCAGACATTCTGAGATACTGAAGATCTCTTCAGTATGACTTACCCAATCTAACGCTTGTATTGGGTTTACTGTGCCTTCAAACGTCGTAGCACCACTCGCTTTGAAGTCTTTAAATCTACAGCCTTTTGGCTGCACAACTCGTTGGTTGACATGCTCATTATCGGATTCCGATTCGCTTGACTGTTCAGTTTGTTTCTTTTTATGTTTATTTCTCTTTTCAGTTTTCTTTATTGATTCAATTTGCTCAAGCATAAACTTGTTTTGTTGCTCATTATTCTGGGTTATTAGTTGTTGCATCATTTCCAGGACTTGCTCTGGGGTCATGCAACCTGATGGTCCACCTTCTCCTGACATAGCTCTGAAATTCAAATCACTAAATATTTAGCTCATTAGTCTAGCACATTGTACCCTTTCATGTCCCATCCTACTAGTCTCTGAAACCTATCTTAGTTCAAGCCATCCTGTCATGATTAATATTATAGCATTGCACAAGTTTGAGATCATGTATTACACGTAATACAATGATTCACTCAAACTATTGCTCTGATACCATCCTGTGAGACCCAATATTTCTCAAAGGTCTCAAGTCTAGGTCCCATTAGCAATGCAATATCAATCAGGAAAACTAAGATAAAATTAACAGTTGCGGAATAAAAGTTAATTACAATCAGAGATAATTTTTAAGTAATAGGGGCAAACTTCTAGACTATTACATTAAAGCAAAAAAATGTAAACTAACCCAAACCCCAAAGCTCAATCTTCAATCAAGTACCAAGGTATTAGGACAGGTTCTAAAGCACTTCAAATTCTTTCAAAGTCCTGACCTATGAACTAGGTCCAGCCAATCCTTTGCCTTTACCTGAAAAATAATGCAACAACGGGGTAAGCTTATTTGCTTAGTGAGAATGTAGAATTTCACATTTAACATGCAATTATGAACGCGGAAGCACATGCACTGCACTTGGCTCATGCACGGCTCGGCTCTATTGCTTATGCACTGCACTAGGCTCATGCACAACTCAATCTTGAAGGGACATTGGCCAATTAATGCTCTTTTGATGCGCGACTTTGCTCAGCTCCCAGTTATAAAACTGTTGTTGCTCTTGAGACTTTTAGACAAATTCATAAGGAATGCTCGGATGATGATAAATCCATACACACGCATCATTAGTGGGGATCAGCCACGTACTGGGCTAGCTACCAGTAAAAGCTCTATATGGATATCATCGGAATGCTCAGCTCTAGCTACCCTCTGTGCTTTCATCACGTAAATCAGTACATCATAAGCCTAACATTAACCCAACACTGAGCAATAGTGATGGAGTTAAGCTTAACAATCAAATGACTCATCAATGAAATAGATTCTGGTAAAATAAATGCTCAGTTCAACAAATCATAGTAAATATACTATGATAATATAAATCAATAAGCTCAAGATCAGAATGTCAATAAAATCAGGATCATGCAACAAAAGTCTCAATTCACATAATTTGCAGTTAAAGTAAAATCTACAACTCACAGTTACTGGTTATTTTGCACTTTCTGGCTCTGTCTCTGTTGCTCACAATCTGTAGTCGATTAGAACCACAATCTGACTTATGTCAGACTTTCAGATGCTCATCATCTTGCTCGTTGCTCAATCTGTTATTAATATCAGTTCTGATATTTATTAGTCTTTATATCATCTGAATAATATATATTCAGTGTTCATCATTTATTAATGCTCAAGATTCATTCGTTGGTCTTTGATCTCACAATCTCATATCTTGTTTATACAATCATCATTCTCAATAGAATCTTTCTTTCATTTGTATTACTTGTAAATTATATTCTCTAAAGATCAATGTATGTATATATATATATATATATATATATATATATATATATATATATATATATATATATATATATATATATATTATCATATATATATATATTAATCCATAAGTTAATTATTTTGTCATTTTATGTGTTGATCATGTGATTTATTCAAAATATTCAAGTTTAAGAGTAGTTTCAATGTTACATACTAAATTCAAAGCTCATTAACTAAATTTGAAGACATCCTTCTAACTTATATCATCAAATTCGACCCATATACTAAACTTGAAGCCATTACATTCAAACTTAAGCTCAATTTCGAAATCTTATGCACTAGATTCGAATACCCATTAAATTCTAATGCTTAAATTTGAAAGCCTATGATTAAATTCGAAACTATCATAAATTTTAGTATCAAATTCGAACTTGAGGATATATTCGAATTCAGAGACTAAATTCGAAGCCTATGGGGTTAATTTCGAAACTCTCTTCGAACCTAAGGCAAATTCGAAGCCCTTGTATTAATTTCGAACACCTACTTCGAGTTTAATGACTAAAGTCGAATGCCAAGGTTAGATTCGAAACCCAATTCGAATTTAATCATCAAAATCGAGTTTGTTCTTGTTTTCTCGAGTTTGTTCATCATCTACAGCTTTAAAACATGCGTTTTAGGTCTAAAATCACAAAATATGTTAGATATTAAGCCTAGATTCTATTATATTATGCCTTATCTATCAATTTCTAGCTAAAACTAGTTTTAATCTCATGTAAATTACTAAATTCGAATTTATATCTTAAAATCAAAAGCATAGAAGCTTAATACGTAAATTCTTACCTCAAATTTATGTGTAATCGAACATGCAACCGTATAATCTTGTAGTATTCTTCAAGATCTTCCCGATAACATATAAATCTTGATAATCCGACGGTCGGTTTAGAAGAAATCTTAGAGAGATGTAGAGAGAGAGTAGAGAGAGAAAATTCTAGAGAGAGAGTATAGAGAGAGAGAGAGAGAGAAATCTGATTTTATGTTTATAATTTACGTTTATATACTTTAACTAGTTACGTTTGCTACTTAACCCACTATTAATTTCGTATCTTATATATCTTTTATTTAATTATCTTAATAATTTATTAATTCATAATTTAAATATTTATATAATTTAATTTAATATTTCAATACTTATTTAAATTATAATTCAAATAATGTAATAAAATTACATTATTGGTTCAATGATCAGATAATTAACTTGGGCTAAAAGTTGAGTTGTTACACCCTGTCTCACAACCTGTCCAATCTGAACCTCTTTCCCCTCCAACTTCACCCATATCATATCATATACTATACCATCGCAAATCCCTCGCCAAAAAGAAACCAGCTACCACAACAACCCAAACTAGCCCTTCTGTTCCCTCTCAACAGGGTTCAGTTGAAAAAGAAGCAAACCCTGCTGCCTCTCCTATTTTGGGAGAAGGTTCAGCACAATTGGAGCCTGCTTCACTCCAGCCTGTGTCCACCCAGAGTCAGCCTAGACCCTCTGGTTCCTCCCAACAGGAACTAGTTGTACAAACAGAGATAGCCACCTCAACTATTCCAGTCTCCCAACAACTGAGAATATTGAAAGACAGGAGTCCTCTCCACTTCATACCGAGTCCACACTGTCACCACCTCAAACTTCTTTACACCTTGAGTCTGCACGAGGTGTCCACCCTGCTGGTTTAGACCAACCAGCAAATCAGCCTCAAACTTCTACTCCCTATGATACAGCTGTTCAACACCAAACAGCTGCTGAGGGACCAACAACCCAAGCTGATGAACCTCAGGGAACATACCATCCCTTGGGTGAGGCTGCCCCTTCTATGCAAACTCCATCAGCAGATTCCATCTCCCCATGATGAGGTACCTTTAAACCAAGGTACTGCAGAGGGAACCATCACTGACCTTAATGAAGGTGCTGCAAAACAAGCAGTGTCTGAAAGGCTACCATCCTCTACCCCCTCTCCTGATGATGCAGCTACTGCCACTGCTGAAGGACCCATTGATCCTTCCAGACTGGGAAACCTCACTTTTTCCCAGGCTATGGAGCTTCTTTCTTCCATACCCTCTCCTTCTCAATCACATCCGCATACCCCAGGCTCATCCTCTTCATCTCCATCTACCCACTCCAAACAATCCACCCATACACCTCCATCCCCTAAGGACCTGCATTTGAAGGATCAGCTCTCTTTGCTGACCAACAAAGTTGGTTCTTTAGAAACCTCCATGTCCTCTCTACCCTCTCTTATTTCAGACTCTGTGTCTTAACAACTTAAGGGATTCTTTGATTTGTTCAAGGATTCCATCCCAGCCACCCCACCAACTGACAACACCTCACAGCTGCTTGCACTCACTGCACACAGCTGCAAACTGTGTCCACCTCCCTATCCTCAATTCTTTCACTCCAACAGGACTCTGTGTCCTCACTGACAGCTATTTCTCAACAACTGTCATCTCTCCTAACTTCTTGCAATTCTACACTTCCTGCCACTCTAGCCAGCTTGAATACGCTTATTGGTTCTCTATCCAATTCTGTGTCATCATACCTTGCTGATGTGCAAGATTCTCTTGAACTACATCTTGCACAGCTTCAGAGTTTGCTGTTCACAGCTTCTGATAGAGAAAACATTATCAAGCTGACTTCACTTGCTGATACCCAAACCTCTTCTCTTCAAACCTGTCTTTCCCAACTTGTAGAGGTGAAGGACAACCTGGCTTTCTTAGTGACTAGCCTGGTTGGCCCCAAGCCTGTTGCCAAAACTGCTGGCAAACCTGCTGACTATGTGTCTTTAGGCAGACCAGGTGTTGATGGTGCTGGTACATCTCCTTCAAAGGGGGAGAAGTTATCTGCCTCGAAGACTAAGTCTAAGGGGGAGAAAACTTCTTCTCCTAAGGAGAAATCAGTACCTACAATACCCACTGGTCAACCAGCAGGGACATCAACTACAGGTACAATGGAAGGTGCTTCCCAAGCTACTCAGCCTACTCAGGCTGAATCTCCAAACCCTGCTCAGTCTAAGGGGGAGGATATCATTCCTGAGGACAGGCCAAGCAGCAGGAGGAGGCATCTAATTTTACAAGATGAAGAAGAAGAAGAGGAGGAATTTCCTGAAGCTACTATTACTACAGCAGCTAAAGGAAAAGAAAAAGCAGCAGTTCATCCTCAACAGCAGAAAGCAGCAGACCTCAAGTTTCACAAAGCCATGGCCAAGGAAATGGGTCTTCCCTTGGACAAGTATTTTGAGTTCAGGGATGAACAGCTTCAAGCTCTGGAAGCTCTAAGAAAAGAAGAGGCCTCTGCCAAAGCTACCAGAACTTTTGCAATTCAAGAGGCAAGTAAAATCAAAAAGCCCTCTCTGGATGTGCAAAAGAAACTGATGGAAGCTGCTAAGGAATCAGCAGATGAAAATGAAAGTGAACAGGTTAAGGGTGCTCTGGTCTCTGTGACCAAACCAAAACAAGCATCCTCTGCAAGGGCCCAATTCCATTTTGACAACTTGCAAGGAAAAAGTTTCAGGATGTAGCTGACAGAAGGCTTGCCAAGGAAGCAATTGTCAAAGTTGTTCCCATATCAAGAAAAGGCAGTCAGTGGAAATTGAAAATAACAAGGATGGGTGCAACAGGCCCAGAACTGGACACTTATGACTACACTGATGTTGCACAGATGGGGTACAGGGAATGGGTTGAGTTGGCAGTTGCTCTGAGCAAGTCTAAGTCAGAAACGGCTAAGACTGTCAGGGCATATGTTAAAAAGCTGAATGAGCGAGTGAAGGATCTTGGCCTGATCTCAAAAGAAGTTAGTGAGGGTGTCTATGTGACACAACCCAAAATAAAGGCCAGGAGGACAAGGAAGGATACTGAGCTTGAACAACTCCTCATCTTAATTGAACAGGGTGACTATGCTGTTGAGATGAAAGGAATTGATTACAGCCTGCCTAGTGGAGTAGAGTTTGAAGAAGGCAAGATAATTAAAGAGCCTGAGTTGGGGGCATTTTTTGTAGATCCTTTAACTCAGAAGAAATGCTTTCAGAGAGCATCAGATCTATACAAGGTGGATCTGAGACAGCTTGCAGCCTTTATACATGCAGCTTCATTTAGGCAATCAAGCAGGTGGAGAGCAGCCGTCTGGGATCAGCTCAGAGTCTTTTATGAAAGAGGTGAACTTCAAGATCCCAAGTTTATGATCCTCAGAGTTGAAATCCAAGACTTGGAGGAAACAAGGGAGGAACTTGAAAAAATGTTTGAAGGACCACCACCACTGGAGTGAAGTCCATCTACCATCTGGGTAGGTGAAGAATGGAAGCTGTCTATCAGTTGGACAGGCTTACCATTATCTGCTCCCAACACCAACAGTCCAAAACCTGCTGTACATTAGTTGTACTTCAATTACATAAGTTGTAATTTTTTTTTATTTACATTAGTTGTAATATACATTAGTACATTAGTTGTACTTTTGTAAAAACATGTGTTGTTTTATGAAGTCAAGAATCAGTGTATATATAAACTGATCTTTTACTTTACTTTGATGTTGTAATTTTATTTCAGCAAATGTACTGTAAAAATATATAGTGATTTTTGATAAGGCCAGCTTAGACTGGTTATTGCAAATAGGGGGAGATTGTTAGGCACAAAAAGGCCTCAGTCAAACCTGTTCTGCATCTAAGGGGGAGATTCTTAATCAAACCTGTTGATGCACTTGAAATGTATAATTTAAGGCCTGTTTATGCCTTAATGAAACCTGTAAAGTGATTTGCAATATCAGCTAAAGTTGTTCTATGTGTTGCATGTGTTGCAACAAAGGCAGTTTGTCCAAGCTGTTCTGTCTTCTGAACAGACTGGACATAAACTGTCCACGCTGCTCTACACTGGTGAGCAGCTTGGGCAGTTTACAAGTGTTCTGTTCTTTGTGAACAGAACCTGTTCTTTGTGAACAGGCTAAAACACTTTATGGAATATGTTTCCAAGTCCTCATGTATTGTTTTTGGCTACAAGATCAGTTTACAAAGTCGAAGACAAAGTGGAAAACAGAACTGCTCAGCCTGCCCAAGTTGTTCTGTCACATGAAGACAAAAGGATATTTGAAAAAGGGTGACAGACCTTTTCTTATATCAAAATAGGCCTTAACAAAGGAAGAAAGATGCAAAGTTGACATTCCTTATTTATTTAAAGCTTATGCAACAGTAGACAAAGAGAAAAGACAAAAGTTCTGCCCACATGAAGACAAATCTGCTTTTCAGAATGTGAAGAAAAGTTTATGTTGTCTTTTCAACAAGACTTCCCACTTTTATTTTCATCCAATGAAGAAGCTTCACTTAGATCCTCTAAGTGAGTATAAAAGGAAACTTCCAAGGATTGAAAGATCAAGGAGAAAGCTAAGTGCTGAGCCAAGAGTGTGAAATCAGAACGTGCATTAGAGTGTGTCTTTTCATGCATGCAAGTCTGCTTGAATAAAACAGTGCGTTATGCTTAAGCTGTTCTTATTCAAGCTGTCCTTCTGAGTCTTGTAAACACAGTGAGTGATTCTTAGTGAGTGTATTCATTGTAACTAGTTTAAGTCTGTCTTAGACTAGTTAACATACTGTTGTATCTGTCAACTCAGCTTAAACCTTTCCGCAGTCAAGCTTGTTTGTAATTAACATTTGTTGATAATACATACAAACATTGAGAAAATAGTGTGTAGTTCTTAAATTGATGTATTCACCCCCCCCCCCTCTACAGCTTAAGGCTATATACTTGGGAAACCTCTCGGGACCTATAGTTCTGAAATATAACAACTTATATTTAGAACATTTATTTGTAAGTCCTAAGTGTACAGTTACCCTTTATTTGTCCCCGTGAGCATGTCAATCCTATCTTAGTTCGGATCATTTCCTAGGAGTCCATTCTAATATCATAACTTAAGTTTGAGTCCAAGTCCTCGCGGACACTTGAAACCTCAAACTAATGCTCTGATACCAAAACCTGTGACACCCTCTTGTTTTGATAATATAATTGAATCACCAGGATTAACAAACAACCCAATGAATAATATGATAGTTGAAATTGAATACTTAAATCAGATTTAAGCAGTTCCACACTAAAGCAATGAAAGTACATGTCTACAGTGATTAAGTCTAACTATTACAACATCATAATTGTTTTAAAGTCATGAATCCCAGCTTAAAGCTACAATATCTGTGTACCAATAGCTTCTAAGTCTCCAAGATATTGAAGTGAAATGCTTAAGTAGAAGGTCCTGCTACACTTTTGCCTTTGCCTGAAAACATTGTGAGTCAACTGTAAGCTAAAGCTTAGTGAGATAACAGATTATGAAAACAACAAATATTTCTTTACACGCAATGCTTAACCATGGGCACTGTAAGCCCCATGTATGTGAAAACAGGCAGTGTAAGCCTCTATGTATGTGAAAACCATGCAGTGCTAGCATGGGGTTGGCAGTTCAAATGCTGATCGGGGTGTGCCGAACCTGACGGGATAACGAGTGGGATGATCAGTCCCCGACAGTGGCCTGCTGTCAGCCCCAGTCCAGGTCGCATCAGATTGTGAAGTAATGATCATGCAGTGCAAGCATGATGTAAATAGATGCACTTTCAAATGAACGTTGGCTACATGTGTGTTACATGTCAAGTACGAGTGTGCATCATAACAACAAATCAATCATGAGTGCCAATTGATGTATATGAACAATGTGAACATGCCATTGAATATGTAAACATGAATGCAAAAACAATAAATGTTAGAATGACAATCTGTTACTCACAGTGATTGGTACAATGTATCGTGTCTCTGAATCAATGTGTGTTTTGATAACACAACAATGATCTGTAATGTAAGTGTAATAGTGAATTTGTGTCAGTAATTGCTTAAAACTTATATTCTGAAAATTAATTGAAATAGCACTGAATTCGGACCACATCCGAATTCGGATGGTCCGAAATCCGGATGCCCCTAGGTCCGAATTGGGGGGGGGGATGGTCCGAAGTAGGCATTGGTCCGAAATGGGGGTAGGATCCGAAATGGGGTAGTATCCGAAATGGGTGGTCCGAATTAGCAGGGTCCGAATTCTGATGGATCATCAGTCCGAGTTCATACTTGGTGTAAGGTCTACCTAACACAGATCTATCTAGATGCGGAATCGTCAACGAGTGCGGAATCCTCGTTAACGGGTAGACGGTAACAACACTCACCAGGAACACGGAGACTATCAACGAGCTGCACGAACTACAAAAGAACGCACCTACTAGAAGATTCTCTCCGAAACAATGCTAACACTGATGATAAACTCGAAATCGCTCTTTCCTTAATTACTCTCGAATTCTGCAAAAAGTCTGATAATATTTCGAGTCTATCCCTAATTATAGAGGCTAATTCGAGTCTGTCATAGGCCAAACTCGAATCCGGCCCAAGGCCCATTCGAGTTTGTCCTCACTGACATCCTCGAATCTGCCTACTAATGAACATTCGAATCTACCTAGGATCAAATTCGAATCTGACATAGATTCGAATGCCAATCCTTATAGAATTCGAATCTGACTAACTTGTATATGAAACTTATGTTTTTAACTTATGTTTGATTTTATCTTTGATCTATATGTTTGAACTTCTTGCAATACGTTACATCAAGTTCAAACATACAATCAATAACTGTCAAACATATATAAACATATATATCAAGCACTCGTCAATTCTCAATACTTTGAATATTACTTAAACCAAAATATTCGATCACTTAGACTGCTATCGTCACACAGGGTGTACCAACAGACTCCCCCTTGACGATAGCTTCTAATAATTCACACATTTGATTAAGTACTTTGTTTATTATTTATTCAAACTGCTTCCAGCATACAAACACTGCTCAATACACACTTTAACTACATTCTCATACTTTCTAGCCTCACCATCCATATGAGTGTCGCTTGAGATCTTATGAGCATGTAGTATTTGAAGGTCATCTCTAGAAAGGTTTACCAGGTGAAGAGGATCATAGATTCTAAGAATCACCTTTTCTTCAAAATCTTCCATCACCGCTTCTCCCGTTTCACTCTCAACATACCACCAGTTTAGGTTTTTCATGACGTTCTGTGGCATAGGCTTGAGTGGTGCCTTCCTCATACATCTCACTGGTCTGTACTGTATCTTCATCCATGGACGCCCAGTTAGAGGATCAATTCTAGAATGATCCATTACTCGTTTTCCTATCCTCGGATTAAGGCGTTCAAACTTCCTCGACCTTTCTTCTTTTCTTATGATTTTGGCAATTATATCTGCGTAAGGGTCGTTGCCGATATTGATTAGTTCTTTCCAAGCTAACGCTTTTATCTCAATCTTCGGCAATGAGTTGAATACTTTCAGAGATCTTCCGAGGTACTGGAGCCCATCTTTTCTTTTGATTATGAATAGCTGCAGTTCCCGATCAAAGAACCAGCTTAATATGCTTCCTGACAGCTTTCCAGTACCCGGCACCCTCATCTTCTTCTTCAGCTCTAACTCCTTCTGCTCTGCCCTGAACCATAGCTTTCTTTTTTCTTCATTGGTCAGCTCTCTGGCAGGTTCTTCTATTGATGAATCAACATTTAAAGCAGCATTGACAGTGATTGGATTTTGCTAAACGGTGATCTCATTAGCTTCATCATCTTCGTCAGCATAAACCTCATCATCGGACTTCCAATCCGTTATGTCTTCAGGAACAAATTCTACCTCTTCTAGTTCCTCCATATCATCCTCAAAGTCAAAGCCCAAGTCCATTGGGTCATCGTCGAGATCCATAAGTGCATCAATCATCTCATTTATCTCAGACTCTGTAGGTTTGGACGAACTGGCCTCTCCTTCTTTAGCTCCTGATTGACTCGGCTCCCCCTGAGACTGAGCATCCTGAGCAGCAGAAAAATCTACTGGCTCATTCTGTCTTTCCGTGCTGGGATCATTGCCATGGTCATCTTCATCATTATCATCATCCCTCGGCCGCTCCACTTGATCACGGCAGGATGTCTCCCCCTGAGCCTGTATATTTTTCATTAATTGCTCAACCAGGGAGCGCATCGATCTTAGTTCAGCTGCTTGATCAGCGACAAAAGTTTTTAGCTCCAAATTCTCTTCCTGTACTTTGTCCAATATCTTTTTCAGATCGGCATTCTCGTTATCTAGATTTGCATTGTGCTTCTGAATCTCACCGATTGTCGTCGTCAGGCCTAAGATCTGGATCTGTTGGAAGTCAACTCGAGCTTTTAGCTGCAAAAACCTTTGATTTTCTGTGTATGTGGATGAGGTGGATGGGATGGATTGAATTGGAGTCGGAATGATGGGCGATGGGATGTACGGTTCAGCATGTGGTGGTGATGGTGGAATGGTAGTTGGAGTAGCTGGAGATTGAGATACTTCAGGCTGTGTGGCTGAAGCTGAGGAAGTTCCTTGCATAAACCGATGACGCTTAGCCCTTTGCCTCGTCACTAATGGAGCAACCTCTTCTTCTTCAAAATCAGAGTCATCAGACTCTGGTGATGCTCGCCGCCTTGAAACTTCTTCAGACACTACTAACCTTGATCCATAAGTTCCCATTTGAACAGGAGGTTCTGTAGATACGGACTCTGGAGCTTCAACCTCTGTCTCCTCCATATCTTCTGACTCAGTTGCTGACGATGACAAGTCATTACCTGTTTGCTCCGGTTCATATTCATCAATTTCCCTCAAGACATCATCTTCTCCCTCTGGAGGCTCTAGCAATTCTCCAATTAACGCTGCAGATATTTCTTCATTGGCATGAGGACCAGCTTCCCAAATTTCATGCAGTGTTTGACACAACTGATCAGATTCAATTGGTACATTTGAAGGGCCTGCCTCTTGTGCCTCTTGCTGTTGACTTGTAGAGGGCCTACTTGCCTGAGTTTGACTTGCAGATGTTCGTTGGCGTCTCCTTTGTTGTTGTGCACGCGGTTGTTATCGTTGTTGTTGTGGCTGTCTAAGTTGAACCTCTACTTCACCTGCCCAGTTGGCATTATCCGGTGCTTCAAAGTTCCTGTCTATAACTGCCCCAAACAATGGTCGTTCAACTGGAACTGCCAACCTTCCTCTATGCGCAGAACAGTCAGCAAAAATCCTTTTGTCAATCACCGCTACACTCTGAATCTCATTTTGCTGCGGCAAATTTGGCAAGAAGTGCCGGATGAGCATCATTATGAAACGAGGATATAGGAGAAATTGTTGCTGCTCCGGAGCCGTGATTTGATGAACAAATTCCGAGAAAAACATTTGAGAAAAGCTGAAGCGCCGATTATAAACTAAAGCGATCATACCGGATTGGATCTTCGAGACAATATAATCGAATCCAGCTTTCTTGGCCGCAAAACAGACCATAAACACATGTGCCAAAAATCTCCATTGACCTATTAGCCCACTCTTCATATACCAATGGCTGTCCTGCTATTCTTGTTCTCAGAACTGTTGGAGTGACGGAACAGTCAACTTGTAAGTGCTCGTAAAACTGTCGTACATATGGAATAATGATCTGAATGTTATGGGACAATGCAAACGCAATCCTAGATTCCACTAGGAAATCCATCATCTGACGGAAACCCTGTGCCTCAGGGATATGATGGTCGGGGGGAATGACCATATTATGCTTAGGCACGAATACTCGATCAGCCATATCTGCACAATAGATAAACTATTAGAATTATTAAAAATCAATAAACTTGCTTAAATTCAAATTTGTATTATTTTGAACTTGTTTAAGTACAAAATCCAACACAAATGATTTTCTACAAGTTTAATAAAATTTAAATTAAATAATACAAATAAAATGACAGATTCGAATAAACAGATTCGAAGAAACCCCTTTTCGAGTTTGATGTCACACTCGAATCTAATGCCCTTCTCGAGTTTACTGACAAACTCGAGAATGGTCAGGAACAGATTCGAATTCGTCGGCCAACATCATCACCAAACACTATGATTTTAACCATTTTGAACTTAGAAAATCACATACATTAGTCCAACTAGGTTCTAATCACAGATATTTGCCTTTAATTTGACTTTTTACCGGTTCAAACTTTGTAATTTTGAAAAACACGATTTCGACCATCAAACCTTCAAAATTGGTGATTTTGACTTAAATGGTGTATAAAACTACTCAAATCTTGTACAAACCAGTTGCTTATACCTAGATGTATCAGTAGAATCGAACACACAAGCAAGAAACTCGACGAATAGTGTTTTTTAGTGAACGGTAGACTCGAGAGAAATAGATTCGAGATCGCCAGATAGATTCGAGGAACAGATTCGAAAACAGATAGAGTAATGACAATTATTGTTAACCTATTTATAACACCTACCTTCGAGTCTAATGACAGATTCGAGATCAGCCGATTTCGAGTTTGACCTAAACTCGAATTACCCCAAACACTTAGAAAATTTCGAAAATTTTGAAATAAATTCAACTTTTTCAACCTTTTCAACGTTATGGTGTAACGGAATAAACTATACCAAGTCCTTTACCCTAAGCACAAGATTTTCACGCAGTGTTTATTTTATTCAACTATGAATGCACCCTCAGTAATTTTTGACCTTTTACCTAAGTAAAATAAAATAAAATAAAATAAAAATAAGAAGAAAAAAAAATTTTTGACCAAAAATTTAACTTAGACTTAAACTGCATTTATTACAACTTACAATCTATGCTAAACACTAAACAAAATATTTTTGATGAGTATAGTCAAAGAAAGGTTCAATCAGATAGCGGTGTCAGATACTCACTTTCAGTACTTCAACTTTCACACTTAGAAATTTTTGATTCCTTTGATTGTTTGTCGTGAAATACCCATTTAGCCGATTGTTGGTATTTACCCCTTTAAACATGCTACATTTCAGAATATCCCTTGGCATTTTTATTTATCATGAAATTATCTTACGTGACTCAGACATAGACATACTTTTATGATTAAGGCATACAGACAAAGATTCTAACTTGTTGGTATTTGCAAACTTTCTTTAAAAGACAAACATCGGACACAGGTCTGTATTTTCATACAACAAAGTGTCTTAGTTTGACTTAAGGTTTATTATTAAAGCTAGCAAGACAGCGGTGACAGGTCTATACCGACGTACAACAAAGCGACTTATCTTGCTAACCCGAATCAAAACAGAGGCAACAGATCTGTACTTACGTACAACAGAGTTACATGTTTTTGACTCTTAATTTTGTATGATTTTTCTATTCTTTAAATTTTAAGATGTATTTCATGTTGCTATACATCCCCAGAAAGTTTGCATACCTCATTTAGACTCAAAGTTTGTATGTCTTGTACATAAAAATTAAGACCAATTGGTCATACATCTAAGTTAGTGACACGTTTGACTTTTCTTGAATATTTTATTAGCCTTGAGACTCCCTATATTTATTATGCCTACCAACACATCTAACTAAAAATAAAGTATGACACTTAGAATTTTAGGTGCTTTATGTGTGAAAGCCTAAACACTTAGAGTTTGTAACGACTGTGCTAATTTTCGTCACTTTGAACCTATGCATCTAAGACTTAACTCCTTTTCTGATATTCTCTTTTTATATATTTTTATGATTTTCTCTCTTTTTTTTGTTTTTCGTAAGAAATAGCAATAAAAGAAGATAACCCACTAACTTACTAAAAATAGAAACTATCCTAAATTAGCAGACTTACCATAAAAAGAAAGAAATACTACATCTATAAAAGGAAATAAACTACCACTAAGGTCAAATTACTCTGGGTTGCGCATTCCATTTAGTTGAATTAAATATTCAAACCGTGACTTATCAAATGTTTTGGTAAATAAATCTGCATTATTATCGTCCGTTGCCACTTTTACCAATTTGATTAAGTTCTTTTCAGCACAATCACGAATAAAATGATGCCTTATGTCTATGTGCTTTGTTTTACTGTGTTTAACTGGATTATTTGTGATAGCAATTGTAGATTGGTTATCTATCCTAATAGGAGTTTGAGTGTAAGTCAAACCGTAATCCCACAATTGTTGTTGTATCCACAGAACCTGTGAGCAGCAACTACCAGCAGCAACATACTCGGCCTCGCACGTTGACACGGCTACCGACGTCTGTTTCTTGCATTGCCAGGATACCAGTCTCCCTCCTAGGAATTGACAACCTCTAGTTGTTGATTTGCGCGTCAAGCTGCATCCTCCGTAGTCAGAATCCGTGAATGCCTCCAACTCTAGATCTCCCTCCGCGTGATACTAAAGTCTCAGCTTTGGTTTTGACTTGAGGTATCGTAGAATCCGCTTCACAGCTTTCATATGCATCTCCTTCGGATTCGCTTGAAACCTAGCACAAATACACACAGCAAACATGATGTCAGGTCTTGAAGCAGTTAAATACATAAGTGATCCAATCATGGCCCGATATAATGTCGGATCCACATCGGTATCACTTTCAGTACCCGGTCCGAGATTGTGAATCACTTGAATCGGCGTGCTGAAATGGGCAGTCAGTTTTGTTCCTTCCATCCCGAAGCGTTCCAATATGTCATAGACATACTTCGTCTGATGGATAAACATACCATCCTTCTTCTGGTCAACTTGTAACCCCAAAAAGAAATTTAACTCTCCCATTGCACTCATCTCGAATTTCGACTTCATCACGTTCTCGAAATCTTTGCACATTTGTTCGTCTGATGATCCAAAAATGATATCATCTACGTACACTTGTACCAAGATGAAGTGTTCTACCTTTCTTTTAACGAACAGCGTACTATCTATCCTACCCCTTTCAAACCCATTTTCTAATAAATGGTTGGATAGAGTCTCGTACCACGCCCTTGGTGCTTGATGCAATCCATATAGAGCCTTATCTAAACGATATACTCTATCAGGATATTTTGGATCTGTAAATCCGGGCGGCTGTTCTACGTACACCAGTTCCTTCACTTTCCCATAGAGGAAAGCACTCTTAACATCTAATTGATATACCTTAAAGCCCTTGAAGGAGGCAAAAGCTAGAAACAACCTAATGGCTTCCAGCCTTGCTACTGGCGCAAACACCTCATTGTAATCGATTCCCTCCTCTTGGTTGAAACCCTTTACAACTAACCTAGCCTTGTTGCGAGTGACTATACCCCGATCGTCTCTTTTGCACTTAAAAACCCATTTGGTTCCTATGGCAATTTCCCCTCGAGGTAATGGAACTATCTCCCTCACTTCTAGCTTCCTAAACAGCAAAAGTTCTTCCTGCATCGCTTCAACCCAGGAGTTATCCTTTAGTGCCATTTGCACATTCTTAGGCTCTACTTGCGAAATGAAACAAGAATAGAGACAGGTATGATATGCCTCGGAGTCGTTTATCATAGACAACAACACAATGTTGTTATTTAAACTACTCCTAGTCCTCACACCCTCGTTAGGATTTCCTATGATGCTTTCTATAGGATGATTCTTGTTGATCCTAGAGGTCTCTATCTCGTCAACTCTCAGATTATCTCCTAAGTTAGATCCTATTTCACCTAATGGGGGAACAGCCTCAGATTCAACATTTTCCTCCTCGTGGACAGTTTCCTCAGAGTTGGAATTTGTTGTCTGAGTCTGATTCTCAGTTGAAGGTGCCTCTGGATTAGTAACTTCTGGAGATCCAACTTCAGTCGAAGTAGGCTCGGATGTGGATTGAAATGTAGTCCTCGGAAAGGTATGACCTTCGTCATTCAAATGCAACGTCGCCATGTCCTTTTCGATTGTACCTGCATTTTCATCCAAAGGAATGTTAAATGACTCAAATAATTTATCATAGTCAAATATCTATTCCGTACCTATTTGGGGTTCATGTGTATAACTTGTGACTTCAATGTTATACACAATTTCCACTGTACCATTTGTTTTATTAAAAACCCATTTGTTTGGTGAGTTCGGCACATAACCTAGGAAGTATCCTTCGTCAGCCTTTTCACCAAACTTAGGTTGATGTTTTGTTCGCAAAAGAGTGCATGGTACCCCAAACGGTTCGAAGCGAGTTAAATTAGGTGGCCGTTTATTCAAAATTTCATAACAGGTTTTGTTCAAAGATTTGACAGTTAGGACTCGGTTTAAATATGCCATGCGGTATTCACTGCCTCCCCCCAAAACATGGTAGGAAGCTTTGAATCCGAAAGCATAGTCCTAGCTGCCTCAATCAGTGTCCTGTTTTTACGTTCGGCCACCCCATTTTGTTGAGGCTCATATGGTGCACAAAATTGATGCAATATGCCCTTTGAGAGGCAATATACACCAATTACAGTGTTTTTGAACTCAGTTCCATTATCACTACGAATCCGTTTAACCCGTGTTCCAAAGGAATTCTCCACTTGGTCTAAGAACCCGATGAGCTTGGAAGCCGTCTCGTCCTTTGTACCTAGAAAGAAAACCCAAGAAAATCGTGAGTAATCGTCAGTGATAACCAAACAATACCAACTACCTCCTATACTCCTTCTGTTGATTGGTCCGAAGAGATCCATATGCAACAAATCGAATGTAGAGGTTACGGAATTCTGAGTCTTGGACTTGTGTTCCTTCTTATGTTGTTTGCCCTTCTTGCATGGTAGACACTTGTCCTCGAACTGAAAGCTCTTCATAGGTACACCTTGCACCAACCCATTTTTCGTTATATAATTCATTTTCCTTAGGTGCAAATGTGCCATCCGTCTGTGCCACAACACTGATTCCTTCTCCGAAGCTTTGGATAACAGACAGATTGGCCCCATCGAAGTCTCCGGCTTGTTCATATCAAGCATGTACAAGTCATTCTTCCTTGGTGCCCACATCAATATCCACTCTTCAGGAATTTTGAAACCCGGTTTTAGCACTAACGCTTCAGTGTCTGTGAACAACACTGAATTCTTCTTGTCACAGATTTGAGATACACTAATGAGATTGTGAACCAATTTATCAACATGATAAACTTGATCCAACTTGATTGTCCCATTAGTGACCACTCCGGTACGCGTGATGTTTCCTCCTTTATTTCCCGCGAATGATACAAATCCCCGATTCCCACCCTTGAAGTCTGTAAGGAGACTTCTTTCCCCTGCCATGTGCCTGGAGCATCCACTGTCGACGAACCATTTGTTGTTTGGACCTGTGGTAATCTCCTGCACATGAAAGAAAATAGGTTAGTTATCACGGGGAACCCAAGCCATAACTGACTTGGTTATACCATTCTCGTCCACATACTTAAACTCTTTCAAATACCCATCTCGCCTTTCAGGTGACTCGGGTCGTTGAACGTGAGTTTGTTGTGGTGCCGAGTGATGTAAATTCACTCTTTGCCTTCGAGTAGGCATTTGTTGTGGAGCTCTAGAATAATTCCGATTATATTGCATTTCAGATTGTGATCCCTGAGCTCTTACCGGCGTGTGATGCCTAATAGGAGTGTGTGACCTAACCGGAGTGTATGCTCTGCTAGGTGTTGTGCTCCTATATTGTTGTTGAGGTCCAGACCTAGATTGATTTACGACTCTATTTGGTGAATTTGTCCTAACCACTTCTTTTGGTCCAACCTTTACTGGTGTTTGTTTCACAACTTGTTTTGGTGCGGCCTGCACAGTTTTCTCGGTACTCTGAGAACTACTAGTGCTCGCCACATTTGTTGAGGGCTTAACTGGTGTTGGCTTCCCTGTCTTAGGTGTAACTTCAGTTTTCCTAAGCGGACAGTTAGAAGCAACATGCCCCTTTTCATGACATCTGAAGCAGGACATCTTATCTATGGACTTCTTGTGTGTGCCCTTAGACTTAGGTGTCTCACTAGTGTCTTGGTCCTTTTGAACATCTATTATGACTAGTTCATCGTCCTGATCATTAATATCAATTTTTTGTTTTCCTGCAGGTGTTTCACTGGAGGAAGACACAAATTTGACTTTCTTAACCTTGACGGTTGTATCAGTCACCTTAGTTGTATTTTCTTTTACAGGCTCAGATATAGGTGCAGGTATGTCCTCTAAGTCTACTGATTTGTCAGTTTTCTCCTGAGGTTGAGGCACGTAATTTGCATTAAAGGAGGAGGAATTTCATGAAATCCTAGACCTACAGGCTTTTTAGATTGGCGTTGAGCATCTAAAACTTTCCCTAGGTTCAGGCTTGAATTCCTAAACTTCTCTAGCTTACTGTTCACCTCGGCAACCTTCACCTTAGTTTCAGCTAGCTCTACTTCTTTTGTCTTAAGATCTTTGGTCAAGGCCTCTACATGCTCATACATTAGTTCTAATCTAACACATTGCTCACTTAGCTTGTCTTTTAGAACTATGACATCTTGAGCATCAAGTTTAAGCTTGTCCTTAAGATCTTGCTTAATGTCATTTAGGCTAGCGTTATCAGCTTTTAGAGACTCATTTTGAGCAGTTATGGTTTTATGTGATTCTAAGACTAGATTCAACCTATCGTTAGAAGTAACACATAACATGCATAATTCATGAAAAAGAGAGTAAGTCAGACTAACCTTTGTGTGGTCGGATTCCACGTTGGCCATTTGAGCGGCAAACTCCAGAAGCGTCCGATCATTCGTCTTCTCCACCCACATCGGACTGCTGTCCCTTGTGGTCTGCTCTTCCCCTTCACATCCATTCTCCGTGACTTCAGCCATAAAAGCCCGAGCATTTGATTCCGGATGTGAGCTCCAGTCGTAGGTACCATCCAGCTGTCTGTCTGATGTGACGTTCGATAATAGACCAGCTAGATTGGCTTGACCGGCAGATGAACTCGGAAGGTATCTCTGAGACTGATTCTGAAACTGTCCATGATGCTGATTCTGCCCTTGGTATGTATCTACCTTCGGTCTCTGACATTCTCTGGTGAAGTGTCCCAGACCTTGACAATTGTAGCACTTGACCTTGGACTTATCAAATCCAATCCCCTTATTGTTCATAGTCAGATTCCTCCCAGTTCGTTTGATGAATCTTTTAACATGTTGGGTTACCATGGCCAGTTGCCATTTAAGGTCCATCTCCTCAAGATCGTCAGGGTCGACCTGATCATAGTCTTCATCCCAGAGAGCAGGATCGTTTATCTTCCCCTGAACACAGTTTCCGTATGCAGCCACAAATGAAGCAAGCAAGTTCAAATGTTCTTCGGCTGATTTTGCGCTCATGGGCATCTTAGAGTAGCCCTGAGATGTTGATGCCTGTGGTGCTTGAGGTTGCTGTTCTTCCGATCTTCCTAATCCTAAGAACGCTCTATTCAGTGTGTCATCAGTCTCTGCTGGTGACGACGTTTCTCCGGTGAAAAACGCTGTAGCAGTCTTCATATCAGCTGTTGCTGAAGGTTTTGTTGATTTTCCAAAATACATCGCTGGATTCTGGACTTGTTCGTAATCCGTTTCGGCCTTCAGAAGCTCGAAATGATAAGCTCGCAACGTTCCCACTATATCCTCCAATGAATGGGTATAATACTTGTCCTCATTAAGCTTTATCATTGCCACATACATCGCCCATTTGGCTAGTAAGGCATCAAGAAGCTTATTGTTCTTCTCAGTGTCATTATACTCAATCCCATGACTTTCAAGCTCTGTCAACAAATGATAGAAGTGGGTTATGGTGTCGTCCAGCTATTCATCCTTCAGAGACTTGAAAATAGCAAACTGTTGTTTCAACAGCTCCATACGCTTTCTACGAACCCTCGGATTACCCTCACATCTCTTTTCTAGTGACTCCCAAAGTTCCTTAGATGTCTTTTGAGTCCGAAATGTGTGTAGTATATCCTGAGGCAAAGCCATTCGAATAATCGAGAAAGCTCTGTTCTCGGCTTCATACAGTTTCTTATCATCTTCCTTCATCATCTGATATGATAAGACTCTCTGACGGCCTTCAACTTCAGAAATAGGTGGAATGTATCCTTCGTCAATACATACCCACATGCGCATATCGTTGAAACGCACAAAATCGGCAAACCGATCTTTCCACCAGTAGTAATCCTCGAGTTTCATCAGCTTAGGCGGAGTATTAGCCTTTCCGACCTCATGATCCATTTCTAGAAACTTTTGAAGGTTTGACATCGTTTCATAAAATAATTGAATTGAACTTAAATAATTTAATTCGAAACTAATTTGAGTTAATTCTTTCGAATCTAGTTAGATTCGAATATAATTAATTTTAAATCTATTTGGGATTAAATTCGATTAAGTTTGATAATTCAATTAAATTCGAAGATGATGACAGATTCAAAAGTCCCTAAACTCGAAGGTCAAGCAAACTCGAATACTCAGCAGTTTAGAAGAACCCCTGTTCGACTATAGTCCAAACTCGAAGCAAACTAGAATGACAGTAAACTCGAGACTCCTATTCGACTCTAGCACAAACTCGAATTAAACTCGAAACACAATTTATCAAACTCGAGAGGAGCGGATTTTGGTTAGACTCGAGACTAAGAATAACCCTAATTACTCCTAACAGATTCGAGCGCCGCAAACTCGAAAAACGGCTAATACTTCGATTTCTTAACGTTTTGCAGATTCAATCAATAATCTTTCAACGAAAAATAATGATTTCGATCAAAAACGTGAAAAACACGAAGTATTTCCCGGATAACAATTTGCTAAGCTCGAATAACACGAAAAACACGAAGATGAGAGAAAAACCGTCCAAAAGCGTCAAGAAACCTAGGATATATCTAGATGAACACCAAGAACACCAAGAACACCCTGTAGTCTCTGATACCACTTGTAAGGTCTACCTAACAAAGATCTATCTAGACACGGAACCGTCAACGAGTGCGGAATCCTCGTTAACGGGTAGACGGTAACAACACTCACCAGGAACACGGAGACTATCAACGAGCTGCACGAACTACACAAGAACGCACCTACTAGAAGATTCTCTCCGAAACAATGCTAACACTGATGATAAACTCGAAATCGCTCTTTCCTTAATTACTCTCGAATTCTGCAAAAAGTCTGATAATATTTCGAGTCTATCCCTAATTATAGAGGCTAATTCGAGTCTGTCATAGGCCAAACTCGAATCCGGCCCAAGGCCCATTCGAGTTTGTCCTCACTGACATTCTCGAATCTGCCTACTAATGAACATTCGAATCTACCTAGGATCAAATTCGAATCTGACATAGATTCGAATGCCAATCCTTATAGAATTCGTATCTGACTAACTTGTATATGAAACTTATGTTTTTAACTTATGTTTGATTTTATCTTTGATCTATATGTTTGAACTTCTTGTAATACGTTACATCAAGTTCAAACATACAATCAATAACTGTCAAACATATATAAACATATATATCAAGCACTCGTTAATTCTCAATACTTTGAATATTACTTAAACCAAAATGTTCGATCACTTAGACTGCTATCGTCACACAGGGTGTACCAACACTTGGTAAATTTCCAACATTTTCCAGAAATTACTTTTGGACCATTTTTGCATGTTTTGAGTCTAATGTTGCAAATGTGAGCTTAGTAGCACTATTTTAACACTTTATACTTTAAACTACCATTTAAATATACCAAATTAATCCCATGTTCTTCATTTTGTCGAAGAACACCTACTAAAACACACACAAAATCTCTGAAATCTTACTTAGAAGTGGAATTAGAGTCTGAAATTTGGTATACAACATTATCATCATTCGATTTTAACATTGCAACACTAATATCCAACATGCATTAACATCTGAGATCATAATCTTATGATTTGGTTCATATGAAAATCGAACCCAAACATCAAAATATTGAAATCTTGAGTGATTCTTACCTCAAATAGTTTGTTGTATCAGTTATAGATCCTAAATTGCCACTTGAATCCAACTTTTTGCACTTGAATTTGTTGATTCTTGTGTGTTTTTGGATTGAAGCCGAGAGAGAGAGAGTAGAGAGAGAAATCGGTTTAGAGAGAGAGAGAGAGAGTAGTGACAGAATGAGTTTGTGGAAATGAAAGGGTTTTCCATCTTTTATTTTCCATTTTGATCCACTTGCATATTACACCCCTCAACTTCGTATCTTTTCATTTAACTGATAATATGATCAAAATTTGCTTAACATAATATAATCATCCAAAAGTACAACAATTTAGTCTTTAAAATTGTAAATTACATATAATTGAAAACTTGGGATGTTACACAGACCCATAAGAAAACGGTCGATCTTTCGCTCATCTGTAGCAACTTGATAGTCAGACAATAGGCTAAGTCGGGTAAATTCAATCTCATAATTAGTCACCGATTTGGTTCCCTGAGTAAGAGACATCAGCCTCTCTTCCAGACGTTTCTTTTCATCAGCTGGGCAGTACTGACGAAAGAAGATCACTTTAAAATCATCCCAAGATAGGGACTTAATCCAGTTAACTCCATGCATGTTCTCCTGAGATCTCCACCACATAACAGCGCCACCCTCGAACAGTGTTGTAGCAAAGCTAACCTTTGATTCCTCAGCGCAGTTGCTAATAAGAAATATGCGCTCGATGCCCGTAATCCACTCAAGCGCTTCAATAGAGTTTGCTGCTCCTTTGAAGGGTTGAGCTCCGCAAGCTTTGAAGTAACGGAAGTTGCAGCCCTTAGGAGGGACTACAGGAGCTTCCTCCTCGTCAGTGTCGTCGTTTTGGTGTCTGGCATCCTCATGTTTCTTTTTCCTATGCTCTTCTCTACGCCTAGTTTCGGCTTCATCACGAGCACGAAACTGATCTTGCAAAAACTTAGTTTGACGCTCGTTGTTCTCATTAAGCATGGTTTGCATTATTTGCATGATCTGTTCAGGAGTGAGTCCACCTCCAGCTCCTTCACCAGATCCCGACATTTTCTGAAATAATATAAATAGTACTTGCATAAGAATAGGTATAATTCCTATTCCACCCCATACGCCCAAATTTCCTAAAGCAAAGTCAAAGCCTATCTCAGGTCAAGTTAAAGCCTAGATATTCGAAGCTAATATCTTTGCTTAAAAGTTTGAGTCCAAGTGTTATTGCTAACACTTGAATCCCTCAAACTAATGCTCTGATACCATCCTGTGACATCCTTGCTTTAATCACGCTAGCTTAATCCCAAGAATAAATAACACTTGCATAAAGCTAAATAAAAGATTACAATAAGTCATGCACTACACGTGCTACAAGGTTCATTACTAAGTTGCTAAAACATCACAATAATAATAAAGCGGCTACCCAGATCCCAATGCAGCTCAATACTATACCACAAGCTTTATAGTGAGCTATGATCCTCTGGGTTGATCAGAAAATAGACTTAAGCAGATGGTCCAACTTGCTCTTTACCTTTGCCTGTCAAAATCGTGAGTAGCAACTGTAAGCTAATTGCTTAGTGAGTTAACAGATATTCATGAAGCATGTAAGATATGTGGCGAAAGTGCCTATAAAGGCTGTAATGCTTGCTTGCTTAATACCCAGAATGAATGCTTGTACAATTGAGACATTTCACGCAGAAAGGAGATGCCACCACTAGGGGTTACCGCTGACAGATGATCAATCTGTGATGCGGGGCTAGCTACCCGCATAATTCTTGGGATAGTGGTGAGCATCAGAATTGCTTGCTTGTAAAGTAAAATGCTTATGAAATGCACAAAGAAACGCTCATACAAGGCTTGCTGTATAATATGCAGAATAATAAACAGATAGCAATAAATTATGCATATTAATAGATCAGAAGTAAGATCCGGCTAAGCTGGGCACCGCCTGTACCACAGTGTTCGCCTTTACTCACAAAAGTCTATTGAAGTCCAAAGAAGGCATATAGAAGCAAATTATGTCTCAATTACATAAAATACATGTAAACAAAAATAACTATTACTCACAATACTGTTTTATGCTTTGAAATACTCTGAAATGCTTCCTTGGGCTTATCTATGTTTTATATTGCTTTGAAACGCTTGCACTTGCTTATCTAGGCTTTAATATATTCTGGCACTGGCTTTGACTCATAAATGAGCTAAACCGCTTAATTTAATATCTGTAGTGCTGTGAAATATCTGTAATTTAACATTACAGAACATACGCTAAATTAATAATGCTAGCTTAAAATTCCAACATCTACAAACCTTAATTTCTAGCTAAATATCTTGTTAATTTACGCGTTGCCCACAAATTTAATCAATTATTTCGAATTTAAGGGGGAGGATTTGAACTTGTTCACTAAATTCGAACCATATGGGTAAATTTGAATATATATGTTTCGAACATACAAATTCGAATTTAGCTATAATTCGAATTTGTTCTTGGCATTTCGAATTTGTTCGTGTTTTGTAGCTTTCAAACATGTATTTCCAAGTCAATAATCATGAATATGCTAAGGGAATAGTCTTGGTTCGATTCTATTATACTTAATCTAGCAGAATCGAGTTGTAAGCTCAAACAAAATAGCTTAAATCGAACCAAAGATGGAAATATGAACTTTTCTTCAAAACCGAAAGTAAGGAAATTAGAAAGTGACGATTCTTACCTCAAATTTGTATTATATCACACATGCAATGACAGATTCTTGCAGTACTCTCCGAGATCTTTCCGATGACGTATAGAACTCGAGATTTGGCCGGTCGGTTTGGGAGAAAAGCTAGAGAGAAGCTCGGGTTTTAGAGAGAGAAGCTCTGAAATAGTAATTGGACTTGCAAGAAAATGAGGAAAAAGACTTTCAGCTCCTATTTATACCAAAACTCGAAATTACATCATTAAACGCAAATTGCTCAAAATACTTAAAATAAAAAGCAAGGTGTTATATATGTGTATAATGTGCACTACAAATGACAAAATATGGAATATAATAAAGTATGAAAATTGTCTTGATTAGTATAAATTGCCAAGAATTAGTAATATTCGTGTGTGTGGATGAGTAAACAAGAAATTACTGATAAGTATAACAAGCATGATGAATGATTATTATGTCACTTCTATAGTTCCTGGATTGATTCCATAGGCGGAATCATTTTAGGGGGGGGGGGGGTGTTGTAACACCCTCAAATTTCAAGTAATATTGAAATTACTAATTTTATATAACTATGTAACTCCCTCGTAATTAAGGTCATAATTAAATTAACTAAATTCCCAAATGAATTAAAATTTAATGTTTTAATTATGATTATTATGAGAATTATTAGCCACAAGCCTCACCCACTTGCACTATGTTCTTTAAAACCTTGTAAATTGAAGTTCATACTATTTTGTACAAGTCCCTAAAGCTTTATGTACAAGTATCTCATGCATGTATGTTTATGTTATTGGTTATATGTGTAAAGAACATAAACTTGTGGCTGAAATTAGATAAAGGAGACTAAAAGGGGGTGCTATGAAATGTTTTGGCCAATTAGGGGTTAACCAAAACCCCAATCGCTGCTGCCATATTCATTTCTTCTTCCTGTCCCAAAAAATAATGCATGCTTAGAAGCAAAGGAATTAGGGCTGGAGCTAGGTTAAGACCATTGGGCTGGAGATTGAAGAACTTGTGCAACTAAATACAACAACATTAAGGTGTTAGGCACAAAAAGGCCTCAGTCAAACCTGTTCTACATCTGAGGGGGAGATTTTATAATCAATCATGTTGATGCATTTGAAGGTTGAATTTAAGGCCTGTTATATGCCTTATTGAAACCTGAAAATGATTTGCAATATCAGTCTAAAGCTGTTCTATATGTTGCATGTGTTGCAACTAATACAGTTTGTCCAAGCTGCTCTGTCTGCTGAACAGGCTGGACATAAACTGTCTACGCTGCTCTACACTGGTGAGCAGCTTGGGCATTTTTAAAGGTCTTCTTTGTGAACAGCAACCTGTTCTTTGGTGACAGGTAAACACTTTCATGGAATTTGTTTCCAAGTCAGCATGTATTGTTTTGTGACTACAAGATCAGGTTAACAAGCGAAGAAAAGTGGAAAAGCAGAAACTGCTCAGCCTTGCCCACGCTGTTCTGTACATGAAGACAAAAGAATTTGAAAAAGGGTGACAGACCTTTTTCTTATATCAAAATAGGCCTTTACAGGGAAGAAAGACGCAAAGTTGACATTCCTAAATTAGTTAAAGGCAATGCAACAGTAGACAAAGTAAAAAGACAAAAGTTCTGCACATGTGAAGACAAGTGTGCTTTTCAGAAAAGTGCAGAAAAGGTTATGTGTCTTTTCAACAAGACTTTTCCTTTTCATTCTGTCCAATGAAGATGTTTCTCTGAGATCCTCTAAGTGAGTATAAAAGGAAGCTTCTAAGGTCAGAAAGATAGGTGAAGAAAGCTAAGTGCTTAAACCAAGAGTGAACGTGCAAGTGTGATCTTCATGCATGCAAGTCTTCTGTAAAACAGCATCTGTGTGTCTAAGCTGTTTTACCTAAGCTGTTCCTTAAGTCTTGTAAACACAGTGAGTGCTTCTTAGTGAGTGTATTCATTTGTATACTAGTTCGAGTCTGTCTTAGACTAGTAAGCATACTGTTGTATCTGTCATCTCAGCTTGAACTATTCCGCATTCAAGCTTGTTTGTAATTAACAAATTGTTGATAATACATACAAACATTGAAAAAAGAGTGTGTAGTTTTTAAATTGCTGTATTCACCCCCCCTCTACAGCTTATAACTATATACTTTGGGAACCTCTCGGGACCTACAGTTATGTTTTAGCCCAACCACATAGGCTACTCTTTTGAACACTGCAGCACCAGCTTTAAGAGTTCCATATCCCTCAGTGAATCCCTGTACATTGTCACCAAATGTGACTTTTGGCCCTTTTTCAGGCCTGAGATTATTCAGCAGGTCCTTGCAACCTGTCATGTGCCCTGAGCAGCCACTGTCCAAGTACCAAACCCGGGATGGTTGTTTGTCCTGCAGAATGTCATAGGAAAATATTAGTTACTTTTAGGGGAACTCATCACATAGATGATTTCTCCTACTTCATCAACATGTGTTGATGGGCTAGAGATTTCCACATTAATATTTCTTATTTGAATGGTATCCATTTGGTAACCACTCTCATTGACTAAGTTACTTCCAACACTGTTTGTTTTAGCAATGATGGAAATAGCAGAGTCAACAGGCCTATTGTCCTTAGTTTCTATACAGTCTTTGGCCATGTGTGTCTTCTTCCCACATTTATAGGATTTTCTCTTTTTGGCCTTTTTGGAAGAAGAGCTTTCAGAAACACATTCTGAATTATTTCTGTTGATTTTATCAGCAGGTTTAGCAAACTTATTACTGTTTTTCGATTAATCAACAGCTTGGGTGGATGGCACAATAGCAACAGCTTTGCCTGTTTCTTCTTTCCTCTTTTTGGGAGGACAAATGTCAAAAACAGGTTGATTGGCTTTTGACCTTCCACAGGTTTGGGAAACTTATTTCCAGATTTCTCAGGCTGAGCTATGGCTTTGCCTTTGCCCTTACTGAGATGTGATTGACGTTGCCTATCAGCATAATCACTGTTTCTGGTTTTGAAAGACTTATTTTCATTTATAACCAGTTTTCCACTATGATTTGAAAACTTATTTGAAACCACAGCTGATTTACTTTCAACATGAGACTTACCCTTGTTAAAAGCAGGCTGCTTACCTTTTGAAAACTTATTTTCAAAATGTTTAGCATCAGAAGGATTAACATGTCTCTTACCATCAGCTTTGGACCCAGAACCTGTTTTGTCAACAGGTTTAGTGTCCACCACTGCAGTTTGAGTATGCTTTCCTTTCTTTTGCTCGTGTGAATCAGCATAGCACTTAGCAGGCTGAGTTGATGGAGAACACATTCCATCATCAGCTTTTGGGCCTTTTTCACACAAGCTGTCAGTATTTTGAGGCCTGACAAACCTGTTTGTTGAGATCAACTTTCCATTAACATTCTGGATGAAAGTACTGGGAAGCTCACCAAGAGTGGATAAGTCATCTTTCAGATTATTAATCTCAACAATGGAAGCTGCTGTGTCAAGATCCCCTCCAAGATAGGCTTGGATTTGTGCAGGGATCTGCTGACTTATGCAATGGCTGACTTTTTCTGCAGATTGGCACCAAGAATCAACTATCTTTTGAAGCTTTACATGTTTTACATCTGTTTCTCTCTTTTCTTCCAGTAAAATGGAGTTGAGGTGTTTTAGTTCATCAAGTTCAGTTTCCAACTTATGGAAACTGTCCAGTTTTCCAGATTTAATTTCAAGATCAGTTTTAAGCGTAGAGATTTCAGATAGTAAAACATTATGCTTCTCAACAACAGCTTTTAAATCAACTAACATATATTCAAACATTTTCACTTTTTCATCAGAACTGTAAGCCATAAAATTTTGTACCTTGTACATCATTGTAGGGTTCCAGTTCTCCAAGCTGCTGAAGGCTTCAACTTCAGCCAAGTCCTGTTTGAAATTGCTAGTTGATGGGACATTAGTATTGGCCATCAGACAATTGTTGTCTTCTTTATCTGATGACGAATCAGACTCCTCCCAGTCACATGTCTCTGCCGTCAGTCCCTTTTGCTTGTTGGAAGCCACTGAGTTTTCCAACTTTTTCAGCTTAGCCATGGCCATAAGGTACTTAACCCTATAGCCATCATCCTTGTTGGTCTTGTATGGTTTGGAAGACTGTCCAACAGCTTTTGACACACAGTCAGCAACTATATGGCAAGTTTTGCCACTTTTGAAGCACTCAGCTTTAGACTTATCAAATGCCTTCTTCTTACCAGCATTTGAGTTTCCCTGCAACATATTTCTTCCAAACCTCTTCTTGTTGAACCTTTTGACAAGCATGGCTATCATCTGCTCATCATCAAGCTCCGCAAGATCTGCACTGTTTTCCTCATCAGACATTTCCTCTCTTTCATCATCAGCCTGCTGATCAGGTTGTGTGAACACATCACATACCTGCCCAACAGGTTGTCTCACGTTGGCTACTAAGGTAGCACCTCTCTTGGACATTTCCAAGGCATTTCTCTTCTGCTGCCTTGACTGCTCATCATTTAGTAAGGATCCATATAAGTTTACATGATCCATACCTTTGATGGTAACTGAATATCTCAAGATGGTAGAAAAGTAGTTCCACTCTTCAGGTAAGATGTCCAAGAACTTATTCACCAGGGTCAGGCTGTCCTTTGTGATCCCAACAGCTTTGAGATCATTAACAAGAGCAATAAACCTGGTTTAGGTTTCTGTGAGAGTCTCCTTTGGTTTTGCAAAGAAGAGTTCATACTGTCTAACAAGATTGTTAATCCTGTTATCCAGTGTGATTGTGGGTCCATCATAGATGGTACACAAAGTATCCCACATCTCCTTTGCAGTCTTCATCTTCTCAACCTGTTTGAACACATCATCAGGCAGAGAGATAACCAGGTTATTCCTGGCCTTTGCATCCAGCGCAACCAGTCTTTTGTCTTCATCAGACCATTGAGCTTTAGCCTTCTCAAAGGTTCTGATTTCAGGGGCAGCTCCTTCAACAGCAGGAGTTATGGTAGTAACAGAAGTTGGCACATTGGGACCTTCCATAACTATGTCTGGTAGTTGTACATCCAGATTCTCTAAATAGAGCATCATTATGCACTTCCAACCAGAGAAGTTCTGATGATTGAACTTTGGGGGTTTGGCCATTGATCCATTGTCATAGTAGGATGAGGAATTTGCAGCACTGTTGTCCATGGAAAATTTGGGAGAATAAGAGATCTAGAGTTAACACACACTCTATCTGCTCTGATAACAGTTGTAGGTCCCGAAAGGTTTCCCAAGTGTATAGTTCTAAGCTGTAGAGGGGGGGGGGGTGAATACAGCTATTTAAAACTTAACAATCTTTTTCTCAATGTTTGTGTATATTATTAACAAGTGTTAATTACAAACAAGCTTGAATGCGGAAAGGTTGAAGCTGAGATGACAGATACAACAGTTGGTTAACTAATCTAAGACTCACTCAGACTAGGTACAATGAATACACTCACTTAGAAGCACTCACTGTTTTTACAAGACTCAGAAGGACAGCTTACACAAGAACAGCATAGACACACTCGACTGTTTTATATAAGCAAATTTACATGCATGGAATAACACACTTCTATGCACGTTCTGATTTCACACTCTTGATATCTCTTTATCCTTAGAAGCTTCCTTTTATACTCAGAAGGAGAATCCCAGTGAAGCTTCTTCATTGGACAGAAGAGATAGTGGAGAGTCTTTCCAAAAGGACAAAACACCTTTCTGCATGTTCTGATAAGGTATCTTTGTCTTCACATGGCAGAATCTTTGTCTTTTCCTTTTTGTCACTGTTGCATAAGGCTTTAACCAAAAGAGGAATGTCAACTTTGCATCTTTCTTCTTTTGCTAATGCTATTTTGATATAAGAAAAGGTCTGTCACCCTTTTCAAATATCTGTTTGTCTTCATGTGACAGAACAGCGTGGGCAGGCTGTGCAGTTCTGTTTTCCACTTTGTCTTCGACTTGTAAACTGATCTTGTAGCCAAAAACAATATATCAGGACTTGGAAACATATTCCATAAAGTGTTTAACCTGTTCACAAAGAACAGAACACTTGTAAACTGTCCAAGCTGCTCAACAGAATAGAGCAGCGTAGACAGTTTATGTCCAGCCTGTTCAGCAGATAGAACAGCTTGGACAAACTGCCTTTGTTGCAACGAATGCAACATGGTAAATAGCTTTAGGCTGATATTGCAAATCACTTTCAGGTATCAATAAGGCATATAACAGGCCTTAAATTCAACCTTCAAGTGCATCAACAGGTTTGATTTAAAAATCTCCCCCTCAGATGTACAGCAAGTTTGATTGAGGCCTTTTTGTGCCTAACAATAGGTTATCAAAAGAAAAACTCTCGTTAAAAGAAGAAATTTCTGTACTTTCAAAGCAATTAGATACAGTAAATATGGAAAATATAGACAGTTTAGAAAAATATAAAATGATTGAAGAAGAAAGGATAAGTTTGTACTCACGAATAAAGACCATTGACGATGCATTTTTAAAAAGGGGTCAAACAGAACAAACTATTCACTTAAATCAGCCCAAAGAAACTAGGTTTACCATTCTAAACAAGGAATCGGTTTTAAAAATCCTAAATATTTGGAAAAGGCCCAAAAAGTTTTACCTTTATTTTATGACATGAACTATATGGGAGTCGGGCTTAAATCTTTCTTTTTTGAGTCATCAAAAGAAGTTTTAAACCAAGAGAATGAGATAGGTGTTGAACATAAAGAAAAAGAGATTTCTTTTCAATATGAAAAACTTAACGAGAGTTATCCATCTAGAGTACCCACTTTAGAGGAAGACTACTTGTCAACTTATTCAGAAGCTGAATTGAAAACAGAAACTGAAAAACCAATTCCTCAACTTTATATTCCTACAAAAGTTCTTCAACATCAAATTAATGTTTTAGAAAAGGAATTGAAGACGTCTCAAAAGAAAGCTCTTAATCTTCAAGATGCTCTTCTTAAGAGCGAAGAAAAATTGGTAAATCAAACTTTTCAACAAACTGTAGAATTAACTGTTTACAGAGAAAATTTTGAAATGGTTTCTCAAAAGTTGAAGGATTTTTCAAAAGAACAAACAGGTTCTCATTCCACCAAAATTCCGTATGTGTCAT